>APFE031384598.1:0-23141 GCA_000404065.3 Pinus taeda | reverse complement strand
TCAATTTCTAAGCCTACTTAACCAAAAATTCACTTTAAAATATGCTAGGAAAAGGACAAAGAACTCACCTAGATAAAGTACTACAAACATAAATATGATATTGTATCATCACACACTTGGAGAAATTTAATGTGTGAACAATTTTTTATAGAGAATACTCATCAAATCATTTTAGTTTTGACAAATATTATGTTATAAGTCCCAAATGGTTAAAAATGGACATTCTTCCTCTTTCTGTGGTAAATAGACATCATTGTGCGCATGTAAGTTTTCATTGTACTATTCATTTTGCTATTCCTTTTTGTCTTCACTTTCTAGATCTACATTACAAGGGAAAGTCAAAGCCCATCCTTAAATCTATTCACAATAAACATAAAATACTTAAATATCCAGGTGTGATGTCTTCATATTTCACGGTAAATATGAATCAAGCAATCCCATTATAAATGAAAAAATCAAAACCATGCTCAAATTTGGAAACTTGTAATAAGTCAATAACAAGTATGCATAACAGATGGATGAAGAATTAAGAACCTGCAAATTATCTGAACAATGTTGCTTTCTCTTGAGATGTTGAAATTTGTACATTGGAACATAAAAAGGGATAGCGAGGGCTACCATCAACAACATATGTACATAGTCCTTACCTTGCACTCGATCATCTTTATTGGAAACACAATTTCAGGTCCCTCAATCAACTGATGAAATCTTTTGTGTGTGGATGATTTCTTAGTATCTTGTTGCAAATAACATAAAGCTTGGCTTGATGCTAACAACTCTCAACAAAGGTAAATTAGTGTAATAAAAATATGTTATCAAAACCAACCAATGCAACTTTGACAAATAGAATGCTCCATCTTTTCTAAGAAAAGTTTAAAATGGAAGTTACTATAAGAAAAATAAAATCTTTTGTGTAGAATTTCAATACAAATGACACATTCAAACATGGCAGGAGAATGAAGTGGCCCATATTGTCATTTGATTGAAATGAAATGAAATAAAAAATTTTATCCTCTACTTATACCATGTTATGTGTAGCTTTGATATGACACCATTTTGGGCAAAGGATTCCATCGAGTGGCCTCTTATTCATTGAAAGTGGTTGTGTCTTGGAGAGATATCCTACCATATCCACGCTAATAACACAACCATCACACACCATTCATCACTTAGATCAAACTCCCACTCCCATTAAAAAAATTTCATATATGGGGTGAATAAAATATATAACCATGGTGATGGGGTTACTTAAATAACTTGTCTAATCTAGTAGTGGGAGTTTAACCCCACTTGTCTAATAACTGGGAACTAAAAACAATGTGCCTTTTGGTTAATCCAAATATTATATATTTTGGATAAAATATAGTAGTTGGTAACAATTTCTTTCCACTTCAATAATTCATTTTTCACTATCTCCAAACCCCAATTTCTTTCCATTATGAAGATAGCCCAAGATATAATAATTTTGGCAGGAAAAATTCCCTAAGGTAAGGGTTGAAAACATAAACATAGTAGAACAAATTAATCAACAAATAAAAGTTAAAAAAGCATGGCAAGCATATGAATTATTAAACATGGATTTGGAAACGTACCCGAAGGTCCTACATTTGATGATGTTCTCATAGGGTCCAAACCCTCTACTTCCTCTAGAATGAGAAAGCATGCAAGTCAATTCACATAAGAGTATATGTAATAGATAATTTATTTTTCATACATAAAAGATATGTTAGATCATCATATATAAGCATATAAATTACTATTTATGAGACAATAACATATTAGGAACAAGACATAATCTTCTTAACAACAATAAGTATAGGAAATATACAACCTGATCCAGGCCAAAGGCACAAACGAAGCCTTCCTACAGACATTTCTAGCCTGAGCCATGAAGATAACCTCTCTAACAAGTGAAAGGAGATGCTATAATGATGATGAAAATCTTTTAACAGGGAGAAAAATGGGTATAATGTTGATAGCCCTTCCCTTGTTATGAATTAGGCCTACCCAAGGGGTGTATATATACCACTTGAAATCATTTAATTCAGTTGTGCCACAGGCTCTTGTAGGTGGGCTCTCGCTAAAACCTGTGAACCCAACTCGAAAAATAACATTTTGTTTATTTTTTCATATTTTAAAACATATACACGAGTGCAGTGTTATAGGACCCACGTATGTACATGATATAGTGTGGGCAGAGTCATGTATGGAATTTGAAATATCATTTTTTAATATAATATCAAGTCTATATGGAAAAAGGGACTGCCTAGGGCCATAAAAGAGCATCAAGTCTACATGAGTGCTAAATGATGTTATAATAGATTCCACATAATATATGAGGTCATAAGGGGTACATGATGGCCAAAATATATTAAGCATAGAGAGAGGAGCCATCTGAAAACATAGGAGGAGATCACCAGATTCCAACCCACTAAATTCTTGTGGAAGAGTGAGAAAGAAAACTCATGTATGAGGCAAGCATACCCATGCTCAAAAGTAATAAAGCATGTCCACTGATAAAGTATAAACCATATCCATAATGTATACATAAGTGAACATAAGGAGTTCTACAATACATATTGGATTATTATATCATAGTCATGAAGGAACACAACATAACTATGTCTCAATACCATATATAGAAGAATATATTATCAATGATGCTATAAGATCATTTGATCAATGATGTTGCATGACTGATCCTCACATAAGTACCAAGTCATATAGGTGGAATAATGGTACTACATAAACTTAGGTGCTAACATATAAGGTTTTGTTCTGAAGGACTACAACATACAAAGGTGGGAGGTGTCATTGGTAGAAAACTAAAGGAGTTGCCAAAAGAACCAAGATGTTGACACAACCTGAGGTCTTCAACGACCGAAGATGGTACGTTTCTACACTATGGGAATAAATGAGTTGAAGTCGACCACGTGTGAAATCTTTTTATTACTTGTCATTGATGTATACCATTAACAAACGTGAGACAACTCGCCAATAATCATAATGAGTGTCAAGATACCCAGTACAATCTAATAAGTGAGAATAAATGTGTTGAATTCGACACTTGAAACAATCTACCAATCAAGATACATTAATATATTCTCACTATCGATAGTGAAAGAGTCTTCCAGTGATGACTCCAAACCCTAAGGTATTGAAAAGAGTACACTATACCTTATTCCCATATCATTGAGTTGAAGTCGATAGGAAATGATTCATTGGAAGGAAGGCATTAAGGCATCCCACATCAACTAGCACCAATGTAACCTGCAAGCCAATAATTTGGAAGAACTCAGACAAAGAGAGATGAAGTAACCATTATGAAGTACATTTCTGGCATACACAAGATATTTCTAGTGCATGACAAAAATACTTTGAACCAAACAATAATGAAAGTTGACATAGAGGTGAGGAATCCACCAATAGGGTCAAATGGAAACCAAGGTACCACACGAATCTCAATGTGTGATAATGTAAGCTGACGTCAAACACAACAAAAACCACTCACTAAAAGACCCATAATTTTGATTGATGTTGCACACAAGGTCACCTATCAATGATGTAAATAGTGCCAGAGTGAAACTCTAGGTCTACTCTCAGAGCAATTTGTCGGAATCGATGAGGTCAAACCCACCAGTAAGAAGTCAATGGGGAACTTCTTAACTGACACAAGTGAAGGACCATGTAGCAGATGTGATATTGAGAATAACTTGACATACCAGGTATGGTCGACAGAAATGAGTCAAGAGAAATCGTAGAATGACCGACAATAGGTTTACTTCCCTTGAACAAAAGCACGACTGGATGTGACTTTATGGTAGCATAAGATAACTTTGTATAAGTTTTCAATGCATGAGGCATTAAAAAAGTCTCTATATGATTGGAAGAGATAACCAATTAGAGGAGGATTTACTCAAGAACAAGGTTATGGCTTCCCTAAAGTCGAACTAAGTCCCATCCCGATGGAGGAAAGACTCAATTTAAGTGCTTTGTTCAAGGGCGACATGAATGACTCTTAATGGCATCAAATGATGAAGAAACTATCTCGTTCTTGCTATTTTTGGAATATTTGATTTTTTGTCTTTTTCATATTAAGAGTCTAAAAAGGAATAAAATAATTCCTATAGTACAGTGGAGAGAATGAACGTAAAGGGAAAGTGCACTAGTTCCTAGAATTGTAACAATCCAATGCTCAATGCAAGGTGGTGGATGTTGGTCATCGATACTCAGGGTAAGTTCTCTTGATAGAAAAATGGGTGTTGTAAAGGCTAATGAATGCATGGTTTGAACTTGTAAAAATTCATGGTCAAAAATGGCTTATACACAAGTCTGAATGAAGTCGGCTTAAGGCCAAAAGAGGTAGAAGTGGTCAAAATGCAATGCAATAGTACAAATCAACACATGGGAACCTCAAGGAAATAAGGCCAAAAAATAGCGAAGAAGAAGAAGAATGAGGTTTCAACATAAAGTCATGGTGGGACTAAAGAGGACTTTTGAGCCTACACAATACTTGCAGCATGGGTGGCATATGCTAGTGAGGATCTAACTAGGAATACCATGGAAGGAAATGCTCTACCACTATGTTACAATTTTACAAGTTGGTGAGTGTGAGGGGTTAAAAAATCGCAACATAATGGGGTCAACCCAATGGCTAAATATTGGAGTATGAGGTAATGACGCATAATGCAATGAAAAAGTGATATGTATTAACCTATATGCCAGTTTAGAAAATGATACCGACCACAATAGGTCATGAATCGTCGAGTCGAAGTGGTGGAAAGAAAAGGACAAAGTCACAAAACATATTTGACAACCTAAAAATATCCTTTCCCAACACTTCAAGCAAAATGTCAAAAGCCCATGAAATAAAATAATAAAGTTTTTTAAAAATGAACTTTAGGAAAGTGGGTTTTATATTTTGGCTATAAAAAGAGTTTTTGAACTCACCCCATTTCATTTTTACCATTAAAGTGTTGAGGAGAGGCATCTTGGAGAAAATGTGAGCAAATTGATCTCGAAAAATCCACTAATGAATCTAGCAAACACCGATTCCAAGTAATTCATAACCTTAAACTTGTCCATTTGATAAAATTTTTGATAAATTGATCTCAAATTATGAGAAAAAAATTATTTTCAAAAACAACTATGCATGTATGCAGGTTTGGCGTTTTGAACTCCACGTATAGAAAGCCATATACATGATTTTATTAAGGGGATGTTGCATATATATATGACTGTCTCTTATAAAAGTTGCGTATGTGCAGAGTAAAAATGGAAACACAGGTTCTAATGGATGAAATCCTTTTATTTTCCAGGATGTCGATCATTTGGAGAGAGAGAGAGAGCACAATGAAGTTGATAATGAAGTAATGGATGATAAAGAGTCATTGGATGGATTAAAAATTTCGGATTTCTCAAATTCTTCATGATGCCTAACGTGAGAACTTAGACTTGATTATTGGAAATGTTAATTCATTACTGGGATCTAGAGCAGAACAATTCATCCTAGATGGTATGCCATTACATATTGAAGTAGAGGATATCTACTTCATAATAGGACTTTCCCATAGGGGAGAAGCAGTAGATCTAAAAGGGAAGGCTCGTGCATGCCTCAATATTGTTGACTATATTTTTGTGTATTGCACATTGGATATTGAGAAGGTCGGGTCACATGTCTCGATCAAAGAAATCATAAGACTTCCTATCAAGTTAATTTTATTTACTATTGGCAGGATAACGGGCTCTGCTTCATTACATCAGGCCTCTCGATCATATATGTTTCTGGTAGTGGAATGCTTGAAACCAGTAGTATATGATTGGTGCACAACACTCTTGACAAATATAGAAATAGTCAACATCAACAAGTTGAGGAAAGATAAATAATTTTGGCTATGGAACCATCCTCTGCTTATTTTTCTTTGAGTAGATTATATCACTTCGACCCAGAGTAGCTATTTCCATCAACAGTCCTAGAGATCCTAGGATGGCCAGATGGGTAGATTTGATCAAGTGATTTGGTGGGGGCGAAGCCACTCAGGCAGCCTTTGATGACTGTTCTTCCACTAGTGGGAGAAAAAATTCATTGCCATAGAGGATTACAGTTATGCAGGATTATACTTCTGATTGGACCTAGAGCTAGTACTTCCAGAAGGAGCTACATAGGGAAACATTGGTAATTTTTTTTTATTTTTTAACATATTTGATTTTTTGGATTTTTGAATATAATCTCAAGAAAATCAAAATCATTTTTCTATGAAATAAAAATATTACAATATTAAAGGATCATGATACATATATTGGACCAGTGATACTTGAGGGTCTACTGAGGCACAAGCGTTGCGACAGAGACACAAAGGGAGAAACAGCTGAGCCTGAGAGAGTGATGCATACTGTTCAAAGGAACTTGGCGAGTTTGACTCACCAGGTTCCAATGGTGCTATTAGAGGATCTCCCTAAGCATATGCAAAGACGAGTGGTTGGAGTAGCATGAGATTGGGTGTGACTCTTTAAACGAGTGGTGAATGCCATCGTCTTATACCAGGATGCTCATCCAGGGCAGGGCTCACAGACTTAGATTTTAGATGATTGATATTTTTTATATATGGATATGATCAGGGTTAATCCCTAACATTTTGTAACATTTTTATAGATTATATCTATCTATATATAGAGATTTCATGGTGATTTGATCATATATACAAATTATTTTTGATATTTCGATTTAATGTGATGAATGATTAATATACCAATCTAATACTTGGTTAGCTATAGAATTAGAAAATGAATTATCTAATTATGGAATGTGAATGAAAGTAATAAAAGTAAATTCTCTTTGCAATAATCTCACTCTCAGAAATTGACGATGTAATGAAGGATCTCTCGCACGTTAAACATTATTTAATTGAGACACAACCAATTGTGAATCTAAATAAACCTCTAATAATTCAATACCATAAGATATTACTTTAGATAGTAAATTAATAATGACATTGTATTCAACCATATTTAGAATCTGGATTCTGAATTGATACATATACCTCTTGTGACCAACAACTGACTAGATCAATAATGTATTACCCAAGCAGTGGAAGCTAAATTTCGAGTATGTCTACTAACACCGTGTGTGAATCCTAAATACACTAAATCATCCATCGAAGCTTGCCAAAGTAGATCGAAAATATCATAATCATGATGACACCTATAGATAGAAACTAAAACTATGTACACTATTTACAAAACAAAAGAAGTGCTAGGAAAAATCCTAGGCATAATACTTCTTGAGATAGAGCCCATTTCCGGGCTCTGACAACACATTTTCGTCAAAATCAACCAATTCATAAGTGCCCTTCTTCAAGACATTTTTAATGATGAAAGGACCATATCACATAGGTTTGAATTTTCCTGCCCCCAACTTGTCTTTATTTTGGTCATAGACCAAGACAAGTTCACCTTTATAAAAAACCATAGGTCATACAAAATTGTCATACTGAGCTTTGAATATTTTCTTATAGGCCTCATTCATTGTGGTTGCATCTCGACGCTGCTCATCAAGATGTTCCAACTGAATAAGGCGCTTTTCAATACTTGAAGTGTTTGGAAGAAGTTGGACTACTAACTTAAGAGATCAAATCTCACATTCTATAGGGAATATCTATTCTAAATGAGAAACCATATGAAAAGGAGTGAAACTCGTAGCAGTCTTAACAGACATTTGGTGTGCACGTAGTGCAAGATATAACATGATGTGCTAGTCGGAATTAGCTTTATTGATTGTCCTTTGCAAGATAGTATTAAGGGAGTTATTGATGGCTTCAACTTGTCCATCGGCTTGAGGATAATAAGGAGACAAATGATCCTTCCGAAATACCAATTTCAAGGCCAACTCAAAGATCATCTTAATATGAAAGTGAATATCATGATCAATGACAATCTCTTTAGGAATACCAAAGTGTTAAATGATTTGATTGAATAAAATAGTTGTTGTTGTCTCAATGTCGTTGTTAAAAGTAGGCATAGGTTTGACCAACTTTGTGAAGTAGACTACTCCTATGATAATGTACTTCTATCCCTTAGTCGATGTTGGGTTACAAGTAGTAAAATCAATACCCCACTTAATAAACAGACTAAAAGTGATAATAGGAAAAAGTAGAGCAGGATGAGCAAACATTTTTTGAGTATAAACTTGACAAGGATAGATTTTTTTGACCGCTTACATACAATATTTAAAAATTGAAGGCAAAAAATACCCTACACGCAAGATTTTTTGGGAAGTACGAGGCCTAGATAAATGACCTATGTTAACATAGGAAAATCATGCACTTTCTAGTACAATCTAGAAGACATTAAAAATGTCTGGCAGAATGCATAGGTGGGAAATTTTCCAACCGAATACATTACAAAGATTCAAAACTCAAAGGTTCTCCTAAGGTCTAAAGTTTATAAAAGAAATTAATTGAGGTTGCACGTATATTTCTTTGATAAATGCGTGTGTGCGACATATCACCAAAAAAGTTGCACAGTTGTAGAAAAGGTGTTTCAACAATCCGGGACCACTCCACACACTTGGAGTTGATTTCTTGATACAAGGTTCGCCTAGTACATCTGATTCATGTCTCCTTGGAGAAGTGAAGCCCTCAATGGAATCATCTTGTCCTACTCATGTGTATTTATCATATATGTTCTAAGAGAGGGAAGAGGGATTTAAAAAACTCTATATAAATAGGCCATTGGAAAGACAAAAAGAAGAGACATTGCTATGCTGGCCAAATTTCTTCTAAACAACCTAACATCTTAGTGGGTGAATAAAAATCCACCCTTTGGAGAGTATTCACACTTCTTTGGGAGAGAGGAGAAACTTGCAAAGGGATTGAGGCAAAGAAACATCCTTGTTGAGGATTATTGAGCTCCCTAGCTTACGGAATTCTCTTAAGTGCTCTAGTATTTTGATTGTAATCAACCTATACCACCAGTAATCAATAAAGGGAGATTTTCCATATATTATTGAAGTGTTTTCTCCATTTGAGCATTGTTATGTTCATGCACCTCTTTGTTTAAGTTTATGTTTTTTGTATGCATTGTATCCATTGTTTACAATGTTGTGTTTATTTAAGTCTATCCACTAACGACACCAAATTTGAATGTGATCCTTTGTAGTTAACAATCCACTGCTAAGGGGGTGTATTTTGGTACACTTGTTCTCCAAAAATACTACAATGGGAATAGCGACTCCAAGATCATCAAAAAGCATGTTTTGACCACCATCATTTGCATCTTAAGCTCTAACCTCAAAAGGACTATCTGTATCCTTCAATACTGATAGCCCTCACTATCATGACTATCTAATCCAAGTCATTACAATCTATTCATATCTATTTCCCAACTCCCCACATGGGGCGGATGACACCCATTTCCTTTCGATTTCAACAAATGTGTTTTAAGAAAAAGGTAGTACCTTGGATACTCCCTCCCTTAATAGGGATATCCGTGCGTGGTACAATGGGAACTATTATTTCTCGGTGATGTCATTGGTTCCCTTGAAATTTGGCATCAACTCAAAATTTCATGTCAAGTAGGTACTGTACTTAGCTACTATTGTAGCCTATTCATGTAGTCGAAGACCCCCGCTTCACTAAGAACCTCTTTCAACAGTGCTTATATTATAAGGTGGGGGAGGTACCTACTACCAAATATCTATTCATAACATAGCATTCATCTAAAGTGCTTCACCATGATATGCATAGGAAAATAATATTTCACCTATTTGACCAGAAAGTGCCCCTAAGGGCATGAACAATAATCATCATTAGCTATCAACAGGTAAACAACCAAAAAAGTTGACTAGACACAAATAAGTTGCTGTCCAAATTGTAACTAGTTATGATTAGCCATCATAATGAACGTGGGACATACCCACCTCGTATAAAACACACCATGATTGATTTTTTTTTTCCACCAGAGCATGGGCATCAATTATACTCAATCGATGATTTTTATCTACTCATCTCTGAAACAAGCTATCTTCTCTCTCAAAAGTTTAATCAGACTCTCCAAAGAACGTGAAAACGTGACATATTTCGGCTATATGTCTGCTCCTAACCTCATACATCAGGGGGCAATTGTTAACACATGAAAATCGTGCACTTTCTACTACAATCCAGAAGACATTAAAAATGTCCAGCAGAATCCATAGGTGGGGAATTTTTTAGCCAAATACATTAGAAAGATTCAAAAATCAAAGGTTCTCCTAAGCTCCAAAGGTTATAAAGGAAATTAATTGAGGTTGCACGTATATTTCTTTGATAAATGCATGCATGGCATATCACCAAAAAATCTGTGCGGTTGCAGAAAAGGTGACTCAGTAGTTCGGAAACACTCCAAACATTTGGAGCTGATTTCTTAATACAAGGTCAGCCTAGTATATCCAATTTCGAGTTGCCTTGGAGAAGTGCAGCCCTCAATGGAAACATCTTTTCCTACTCATGTGTCTTTATCATACATGTACCAAGAGAGGGAAGAAGGATTAAAAAAACTCTATATAAACATGCCATGGGAGAGCCAAAAACAAGAGACATTGTTATGTTGACTAAATTTCTTGTAAGCAAACCACCAATTCATTGTTGAACCAAGGAAGTGAAGAGCACTAGCATGTTGGCCAAATTTATTCTAAGCAACCCAAAATGTTAGTGAGTGAAGAATAATCCACCCTTTGGAGAGTCTTCACACTTCTTTGAGAAGGAGGAGAAACTTGCAAAGAGATTGAGGAAAAGAAACATCCTTGCTAAGGATTATTGAGCTCCCTAGCTCAAGGAATTCTCTTCAAGTGCTTTAGTATTCTGACTATATTCAACTTCTACCACTAGCAATCACTAAAGGGATATTTTCCATATATTATTGATGTGTTTGCTCCATTTGGTCATTGTTATTTTCATGCATCTCTTTTTTTAAGTTTATATTTTTTGTGTGCATTGTATCCATTGTTTACAATTTTGTGTTTATTTAAGTTTGTCCACTAACCACACCAAATTTGACTGTGATCCTTTGCAAGTAACATTCCACTGCTAAGGGGGTGTTTTTGGGTATACTTGTGCTCCAAAAAAACTACAATGACCTCCAAAATATCCACTGTGGCAGTCATTCAAAACTGACTTAACTTCTTCTAAGATTAAACAACATCTAAGGATTGAATCAATCTCATGGCGATATATAGTGTCACCAATGATCAAATAATTCTTAGCTAGATGACATAATTTTTTACTTTCATCCTTAGAAAAAGTTTGAGGAAACTTCGAAGTCTGGAGATATACAATGATGTCTCTTTATGAAGGATCTTGTGAAGAGATAAGAAAAATATGTTCATATGAAATGTTTCTTCATAAGTAACATCTCCTTCACCAGGAAATTTTGAAATCAATTCCGAAAATACCAATGATTTATTTGACTTAGCTGACATAAACTCGATATCAAACTCTAGCAAAATGAAAATACATTTATTGTAGTTTCCCCCAATCACTCACCTATTGGGAACACATTTTAAATAGATTGACGTCAAGCAATACAAAGGTTTTTTTGAGAAAAATATAATGATAGAGTCATTGAATAACATGAACTACTGCTAAAGCCAATTTCTTAATATGAGAATACCGGAGTTCAGGACACAACTTAGATAATAAATCACATGCTCCCTAAGGGAATTATCTTCCTGAACCAGAACCATACTAATAGTTGATTTTGCTGATGTGAGGTACAAAAGGAAATATATGCTACAATCAGGTGGACTTAGAAGAGGAGAAGAGGTCAATTCCTTTCTCAGAGCATCAAACGAGCATTGAGCAAAGTCATCCCAAATGAATGGAACTCCTTTCTTAAGTAAACACATAAATCCTTTTTTGATCTCAACATAGTTTATGATAAATCTCTGTAAAAAAATGGCTTTTCCTTGGATACTTTGAAGTTGACGAATGTTCGATGGGGGAGGGAACTAAAGTATTACCTCTGCCTTGAAAGGATCAATAATAACCCCTTCATTAGATATGATGAATGCCAACAATCAAACAGATTTAACTATGAAAATGTATTTATTAAGGTTCAACCAAATTTTATAATAACGAAATATTTCAAAGACTAAACAAAGTTGTTTTGGATGTTCTATTCTCTTTCGAGAGAGAGCAACTAACTTATTCAAATAGGCTACGATTATATGTTGGATGTCATGGAAAGCATAAGACATGGCCTAATGAAAGTAGCCCCAACGTTTTTAAGGCCAAAAGACATTTTCTTATATGTAAATGTACCCCAGGGGAAATAAATGTTGTCTTGTGTTGATATTCAGGATGAATCATTATTTGATTATATCCATAAAATTTGTCCATGAAGGAAAATATTTCATTTCCGGTACACTTGTCAATAATTTGATCTATAAATTGAGTGAAAAAATTATCTTTAGGACAATCTTTATTCAAATCCATGAAATCGATGCATACCCTGATTTTTCCTTGCTTTCTGTCAATAGAGACCGGATTTGAAACCCATTCAGTTAAAGGAACATGGTAGATGAAACCTGCCTTATGTAGTTTCTCTACTTTAGCCTTGATAGCCATAACTTTCCTAGGGTTAACTGGTTGAAGCTTTTGCTGAATAGGCTTTATGTTTCCATAAGTCTTGATCTCATGCTGCACTATACTAGGATCAATCCCAGGCATTTTCTCATAGGACAAACAGATACATCCCAAAATTATTTAAAGAGATTGGTGTAAATTTTGATTTCTTCAGGGGAATACTCAACTCCAATGAAGATATTTTCGATAATGCTGGGATTCTTGTAAGTGTTCACTGGAATGGTTTCCAAAATATTAGCCATGTTACTTTTAGAAAAAATATGTGATGGAGCCAAAGGGTTCAAATTTTAATGTACACTTCCACTAGAAAAAGGAGTAGACAAAGTTGATTCAAATTCCCACAAGTCAGGGAGAAAAGACAACCGATGATGCAAATCATCCCATGGAGTTTCTACACCAGTCTTTTCTCCTATAATTTCCTCTTTGTATGATAAAACAATATTAAGGAAATCCATAGCCAAGGTGGAATCAACTATCCACACTGACGCCACATCACCATCTATATTGGCTTGTATTGGCCTGACCCAGGTTCAAAGGTGATTTAGCCAAGTGAATCCCGGTACTACTATCCCTTTCGGCAACAATCCATGGAGCATAGACTGATGTCTCACCCAAAGTAGTATGGGAGGGTGCTAGAACATAGTTTCTGCACCCTGAGGATCTCTGATGAGCTTTTGGCGATCCTCGGTTTGACCCTGGGAGGGTGCTAGAACCAGGTTTCCACACCCTGGGGATGTCTGATGAGCTTTTGGTGGTCCTTTTTTTTACCCTGTGTGCACATCACTATGCACACCTATTAGTCCCTCGCAACCTATGATGCCTCTTGCATGGAGCCTTACCCAGGGCATGATCTATATGATACCCAAATTCCTTACTATTTACCTTGTTATTACCCGATTACTTAACTTATTTGCGTAAGACTAGTGATAATTAACAGTATATCCAACAATCATATAAGTGCACGTGATAAACAAAAAATTATAAATGTAAAGAAGACAATACATAAGCAGATGCATAGAAATTGGAATCAACTTCTCTTTATTATTCTTCGTTCAAGATTACAAACTTGACACTGCCCTGCACACCTAGCTGCAGGGGTCTGCGCACTCAGGTGTAGACTCTACTAGGCCTCTGCGCACTTAGCTGCAGAGCCTCTTCCTACTACTATGACCCAATACACTTAGACTCTTACTATATGCTCTATCTTTGCTACTCAGCTACTTTGCCACCTTTACAACTTAGAGCCTCGCTCTACTTATACAATCACATGGTCTGAAGACCATGGGTAGGACAACATGACATTACATTACTTTACAATACTTAGGGTGGACAACCTTATGACTCAGCCTATACTTCATGCTCTGCGCACACAATTTGCAGAGTCTTACAACACATTTGACCAAAACATGGGCTTTGAGCCCCAAAACATGCTACGGGGGTATTCCATGCCTAACAAGCCCCCAACACAATCATCATGACTCATCCCCGAGTCACTCTATGGGCACATAAATCTTGGTGCAGAGTCCCTCCAACTGGTCCTGTACTACTCAAAGGTACACGACGGACTGTTCTGTGGTTTGTTGGACCTGCTGCATGCACTCTTTCGATGCATCTTTGTGAGGATCAAATCCCTGCCTTAGCGCATAGAGCCCCTACATCTGTGCGAGCTTGCCCTTGATATTTGCTACAATGGTGAAGGCCTCATCAATCCATGGCTGGATGCATGCTTCGGGAAGTGCCCCTTTCTGCCTTGCGGAATCAACCTGTTTTTTCAACTTGCTGCATTTTTTCCAACCGTTGAGTGAGGATGAATGTCTGTGCAGTTCCCCTTACACTATCGTACTACTCATGAAGCTCAAGCGCCTCTGTTTCTATGCATTATATGTTGGGGTCCTCTTGCAAGGATGTGAGGATGCCAAAGGATTGGTCCAACATACCGGTATAGTCTTGCACTGCTCGTCCAATTTCTTCCAATCTCGTTTGAATAGCGCTAACGTGCTTCTCTCTAACTTCTGGAGGAGTGGAAGGCTGTGCCTTCACCCGCAGCTCAACAATCTGGAGTTTTAGCTCTAGCTGCACACGCATTATTTCCTCGCGCACGTTTCGGACTCCACTTGCCAGACAGTGGATCCACATTACTGTTGGTAGGTCTGTGGCAATGGAAAACTCCAGGACTCATCGGAGTGCTTCATCAACTGTCTGCACTATCTACTGGTTTTGTGAGACTAGTTCATCACACTATAGGCTGAGCTGTTTGATGTTGATATTTTGATCACTCATCACCTGAATCGCGCGGCCCTCCCTGGTGTGGAGCTCTATTATTGTGCCATCCTGCTATTGGTATAGTGTGTCTTACGAAAGGGCAGCCAAATTAAGGCCAAGTTCCTTGATCCTGCCAACTACAGCTTTCTCGGTTTCATTTTCTACTATTAGTGCCCCTTCCAGTAGCACTATGGTGTTGGCCATCTCTACGTGTAGCAGCGGCTCCGCTGCTGATGTGTCAGTTGCACCGTAGGTGGCTACAATTCCTTCCTATGGGGGGTGCACCTGTAGTTCCTACAACTACACCCTTAGGTCCCCTAACATAATCTGCTACTCGAACATGGCTTCTTGGAGTGCTTCCTTAGTTACCTTGTGAACCATGTCGCTGATGTCATAGAGGTCCCCTTTCATTAGTCGATGGCCAATTTGGAGGCCTTAAACTTTTTCTATGGACCCGATCTCTCTATGATGTGCGACCTTTTCAATTGGGTGGAAGTTGTGCCAGGGTCCAAGGCTTCTTCTGCTAGGTCTGTGTCCTCTGCCTCCTGTCCCATAGACAATTCTTGGCCCTCCTCTTCTTGCGTTGTTGTGGCCCCTGTTGTTTATGCTGCTGCTACTACTTCAACGACCTTTTCCTGCTCTGCGGCTACCTTTGTTGCCTCACGGACTGCCCTTACCTCTGCTGTTGATTTTTCATTGTGCCTTTTCTCAGCCAACTTCGTGACTCGCAACTTGGACTTATCCTTTATTTTTGGTGCTACTGTCCTATCCAGCTCCACCAAATCTAGGGCGTGCTACTCGGGAGGCCATGATTCTAGCACTATAAAAATTGTATCATAAGTAGTGATGAAGGGGAGCTTGGTCCATTGTTGCATCGGATCCTTCCACACCTTGATGTAGATGTTGTGCATGTTTTCCTTGAAGTCTGCAAAGCTCTGCAGACTATTGTGCACTATGGGGGACAGGCACGATTGCTTATTAATCTAGATCCAGATGCTCGCCTCCATGAGCACCCATAAGATCTTTGTCTCGCGAATCCACTTCGCGTCCTTGGTAGCCTAGGGCAACGCGTACTTTGTAGCCCCTAGTATGTCATGCTCAAATCTTGGGAACTGACTGTCCTCTGGCAGTTCTCATGCTACTAACAAAGTGGATAAGAGCAACCTCGCGTAGTGGAAGGTCTTGCCCTACTCCTGAGCTTCCTTACAGTTGGTCAAGAATTCCTCGTAGAGGAACTCAGCCCAATTGAATTGGACCCCCTTTGTGCATTGTTCACCTAATGCAACTATCGTCACTGGTACCTCATCGCCACGACATTTTCTCATTACCTTCCTAGCCATGAGTTGGGTGGCTATGCACACACCTTTATCTTTGATGCTGCTGATTGTGTAACCCCTCTTTTTCTTCTCGAGTTTATATTTTTTCTTCATGGCCTCCATGAGAGCCAAATCTCTTCTTTTTCTTGCTATCACTGCAGGGTCCTTTCCCTTACAAGGAAGCTGAGAAATTCGATGGATGAGATCCACTGTGATGGGAATAGGCTCCTCCAGCCATAAGTACCCATCATGCACCAGGAAAAGCAACTACATAATGACGAAAATAGTAATGGGCACATGGTGAAAGTGTGGAATCCATAGCAGATGAAGTAATCTGGTCCTCTCCACACCCTGTAACCATTTTTGCAGCTCTAATGTTGTGACTGGCCCCTCCATGCTCTGCTTCATGAGGCTCTCCATCTCTAAGTGTGGGAATTTCTTACTGTCCAGGAGGTCCTAATATTCAAACTTCATTGTGGGCATGTGGCCCAGGTGCGAGCCCTCAAACACAATTCCATCAGGGAGGAGTCGGGTCTGGAGTGCACTCTTGGTGGCATCTAGATCCTTTGGTATCTTGGTTTTCATGGAGGGACGTACTCAGGCAGTTTCACAGCAGAGCACACTAGTTGGATATCCTCTTCCATATCCTCTGCTTCCTCTATCTCATCGACAAGAGCCTGTAGGTCCTCCTCCTCGTCATTTGTCTTAATGGTGACAACCTTGCCCTTTTCTTGCATTGAGAGCTTACTTAACCACAGATTCCTTGGGGACATGCGGACTGGTCCCACTACCCGCTTAACTTTCTTGGGCCTTGGCATTCGAGGCAACTTTGGGATTTCCGGCGCGATCCCAGTAATTCAGGAACATCATGTACCATGGGGTTCTACGTGGCCTTATCGGTGGTTCCTTTTGCAAATCCCAAACCTCTCTTGGTAGCTACCATCTTGTTTGAACTGTCTGTGGTCATTCACAAACTTTGGGGCTCGAATATCGCTCAGCGCGCAACACTCTATGCTCTAATCAACTGCTCAAATCGCAAGTGAGCAACTGTTGTCTCATGGCTAGCCCCTAGAGTTTTATAATGCCTTTTGAATTCGAATTCGACCGTTCCCCCCAATTCTGGGCCATTGATGATTTCTTGGTGGCAGATTGTCCCAAATCTTGCCTTTAATTCGCATCTTAAATGCCCACTGCCCTCTCCCTTTTGCCTTAAATCAGACATCCCGTCATGAACAGTGACATCAACGGTCACTTTCCAGCCTACCCACATGGCAGCGCAGCCCCGTGTGTGCAGGCGTAGACGTTGTGACATGCTAATTCTGCACGCACCTCCCTTATCGTGCAACTCCTAAACATACTCTTTTATAGTCCCGCACTCTCTTTCAACTACCTGGAGCATTGAGATTGTGCTTTCTACGGCTAGTTAGGTGGTCACACCACCTGTGTGAGGCTTCAACTTTCCTTCCAGTATAGTCTACAAAAAATCCTCAATTGCCGTCATAACATGCTAATTCTGCACGCTCCTCCCTTATCGTGCAACTCCTAAACAGACTCTTTTATAGTCTCGCACTCTCTTTCAACTACCTGGAGCATTGAGATTGTGCTTTCTACGGCTAGTCAGGTGGTCACACCAACTGTGTGAGGCTTCAACTTGCCTTCCAGTATAGTATACAAAAAATCCTCAATTTCCGTCATAACAGGATAGTTATTATAATTTGGAAATTTTTTTACAACTTTATCCTAACCATGGAAATTTTTATCAAATTGACAATGTCTATCTCAAACTGGATCACATGAGAATCAAGAGATTCTCAATATGATCTTATCATTTTAATTTGAAATTATAAACATGTGTACTCTCTAGCCGTGCGAGATAGACATAAAGAAATATATAGGTAGTGATAGAGGGGGAGAGCACTAACATTGTAATCTTGTATGTTTCATTAATGAAATATCAATCATTAGTGGCTTCAAACCTTTATGTTGACTAACTTGTGTGTTGTGTAGTGTTATTGTTATTATTAGTCTTGTTCATGTTTTAATGGTTGCATAATTATAACCACTTTATTGTGTAACAACATATATCCTGTACTGGTCCCTTTGTTACTGTGAAATTTATTTAATTCCTATTACAATTTGATGGTGTGTTCGTTTCATTTGAGTGTGTATTTCAACATGTGTTGAGAGAATGGTTTCCAGGAGTTCTTTTCTTTTCTGAATAAGAGTGACAGTGTGATAGAGTGGTTTTATTTTGCATTGTGTGTTTATTTCTTGAGAATGTGAACAATATTTGAGAGTGTATCAACCAGAGTGTTGAGTTGTTGAGAGTGCGATTACAACAATTGACTTTGAGATTCCACTAGTCATCATTTTCCCTTGCACTATTTTTCATATAGCCTTGCAATAAAAAAACCTACCCAGATTGAAAATTAATGTGAAGAGTTGGAACTATTGCTCTAAATGAAAAGGATAACTGTTCTTCCTAGAAGAAAGCTAAAAAAACCTATACACAACTTGCACATAATGCAAGTCGAAGCAAAAATTTGAATGCTGTATGAAATTTGAAGAAGAATTATTTAAGGGTCAAAGTAAATATATAATAATTCAAATGTGTGTAAAATAATTAAATAAACATTCTACAATTTGAATCAATTATATTGGCCAATAAATGAAGTTTGGGCATGCATTTTAGTGAAGCAAGACAATTTTGACACGTTTCGCAAAAATGTGCACACAACCTTCATTTTAAGTCCAAATTAAATGATTCAAATTTGAGAGTATTTTTTTACTTCTAATTAACATTAGTTTTTCACATAGAAATTTGTATTGTGAAAGAATATGCCAAATTGGATCAATATCATAGGGTTAAAGTCAAGGTTTGTGTGCCTCAAATATATGCACATTGGGACCTGTACTTAAAACCATTTTATACAGTTACATAGCATAATCGTTTTCATAAAGGAGTTTTTATACACTAAAATCCAAGTCTATCATAATAGCAATTGACCATATCTATCAATGATCTTAGTCAGAAGAAATACGCACTATCGGTCCAAACCAATTACACTCTTGGTAATAAAATTTGAAATGAGATGCAGTTGGACAATTCCTAATCTTAGGATATAGCCTTGCATCATGTCTGAAAAATATCCTACATAACTATGTTTCCACTTATACACAACTTTCACGGAAGGAAAGTTGAAGCAAAACTTAAAATTTTTGTAAAAATTCTAAAGCATTTAAAATCATTAAATAAACAATATACAATTTGAATCAATTATTTTGGCTAATAAATGAAGACTAGGCATTCATTTTAGTGAAGAAGGGCAATTTTGGCGTGCGTCATAAAAATGTACGCCTAACGTTCATTTCAATGCCACATTGAATGATTCAACTTGGAGAGTATTTCATTACTCATAAGTAACATTAATACAATTAAATATTTTTAATTTTTCACATATATATTTATTTTGTTAAAGAATACTCCAAATGGCATAGATTTCAAGGCGTAAAAGGTAGGGCTTCTATGCCCCAAATAAATGCACACCAAGAATGTTTGGGAACAAGTTGATATTGGACTAAGAGAAATAAAACTTGAATTTTAATTGAAACTTGTAGTTTCTTTGTTGAAAACCTATATGTAAGTTTGAATGAACTTACTTTAGTAGTAATTAGGTTTAAATTTTGCCAAGGGATAGATAAAGAGATAGCACCTAGGGTTTGCATGGTCTATTTTAGAGTTTTTCTATATTGTACATATTTTTTAGGGTTTTAAATTTAATATTAGGTTAAGTGGCCTAGTTATGTAAGGAAAATCAAGAAAAATAGGACTAATTCTTATTTCCTGTTTGGAAATGAAGTCTATGTAAAGATATAACAATGAAAAAGTGTGTAAAATCATTAAATAAAAAATCTACAATTTGAATCAATCAGATTGACCAATAAATAAAGTATGGGCATGTATTTTGTTGAACCAAGGCAATTTTGGCATGCGTCACAAAAATGCATGCCCAACCTTCATTTCAAGGCTAAATTGAACGATTTAATTTTGAGAGAATTGTTTTACTCATAGGTAACATTAATACAATTAAATATTTTTTATTTTTCAAATATATGTTTGAGTTGTTAAAAATACTCCAAATTGCATGGATTTCAAAGGGTAAAAGGTAGGGTTTTTGTGCCTCAAATAAAAGCACACTAGGAATGTTCAGGAACAAGGTGATGGACTAAGAAAAATAAAACTTGAATTTTAATAGTTGAAACTTGTAGTTTCTTGGCTAAAACCCTATAAGTAAGGTTGGATAACCTTATAATTTTAGTAGTAATTAGGTTTAAATGTTTCCAAAGGATAGATAAAGAGATATCACCTAGGGTTTGGAGGGTCTATTTTGGGGTTTTTCTATATTGTACATATTCTTAGGGTTTTAATTTTAAGATTAGGTCAAGTGACCTAGTTAGGAAATTTACTATAAAAATGTTTGGGTCCCATTTTAATGCAAAAATGACATTTACTATCATTTATGAATAACTAGTTGCATGGTGGAAATTTGGTCAATTCTACCCATGAGAAAGAAGTGATGGCGATCTTACATGCCATCAAAATCTTGTAGCCCTATTTTTAAAAGTGTCATTTTTAAACAACTGTATCTTATATCTAAATATTATATTTGAATTTTTTAGTTTTTCTGAGAAAAATAGGAGTAAAGGAGCAAAGTTAAAGAACCTTAGAAACAATTTATTCACTTAATAAAATTTCATTTCCTTTATAATAGTGATTTATAGAAAAATAAAGAAATAAGTTAAAAATAAACTCATTTTTGCATGCATTCCTAACAGTTTATTCAGTGCACATTTTTATGTTAAGCATGCATTCCTCATAGTCTATTTAGTGTGAATTCTTGCATTTAGATAGAAGGCCTTGAAGTCAAACAAAAATGGCGTCAATTGAAACAACGACATCCTCTTCATCGCAAACAATTGTCAAACAAGGTTCCCAGGAGAAGTTCACAATCAAAATCTTCAATGAGTGTGTCGATCCATGGAGAGAGACAAAAAATTGTTCACCAAGTATGCTATATATCCCGATAAAAGAAGAGGCTTATAAATTTATATTTGGACAGTTTGATTTCCAAAATTATGAGATACATGAGGTGATAGAAAATTTGGATAGAGGATTAACTTGGACCCTGATTTGGTTGCAAGAGAAACAAAATTTCCCAGACGTGGAGAAATATTTAGCTTCAAGAGAACCCCTAAGCTAGAAAATATTGAAATTTCTAGTAAAATATGTGGGAAAAAGGTATCTATTGTGAGGAATGGATTAAAAATGCAAGATATTCCCCAAGGACTATAGAAATCCTTGATTCAAGTTGTCCTTAGGACAATTATGAATCATCACAAGCTTGATATTTCCAGTGACTGCATGAGGCTAGTTATTCATTTGGTTTAAGGCATGACCATAAATTTCCCTCATTTATTAGCTAAAAAATACATTATGTCCTACAAGAAAACAAAATTAAGAAGGTTAAGTTTAATTTCCTAGGAAAGCCGCAAAAAACTATTGATTTGTATTGACCCATTGTTGAAAAAAGGTCTATTAAAAACTACATTAGGAAATATAAACCAAGAAAACCATTGAAGAATAACTTGAACAAACTTTGGTAGAAGGTGTGGATAATTTTGCTAATACAAAATTTCATGCTAAAGATATAGTTGCTAATGTTCTAGTGTAGTTACATGTGCGGGTGGATGAAGATGAGGAGGAAGAAGGTATGGACCATTATATGGAAGCATGCAATGATGATTTTTCAATAATAGACAAAATTCATTCTAAACAATTGGCATCTCTGAGTATAATTGTAGTTTTATTGGTGATTCAATATCTACATCTCCAAGTTTAAATGTGCACAACCCGACATACAATTTCAATAACATATTTGTTTTCTTAGTATATGATAGAATGATCCATTTCAAACAAGTTTCAAAGGAAGATTCTTCCTCTGTATACATCTAGGAGGAAAAGTATGAACCAAATGAGAAGGATATTGTTGAATGCATGAAGAAGATTGTAGTGTTGGAATCAATAATTGTTTAAACACAAAAACCAGTGAAAGACATAAACACCAAAGATAAAATTATTGATGAATAGTGTAATCAGGTATCCAAAATGAGTGATTAAGGTATGAGGGAGATAAATGAACTACATGAAAAGTTCAAAAAATTACAGGATACATTTGATGAAAAAATTAGTTAACTTGAAGAGGAGTTGATAAGAAGAACAAAAGTTCTCAATATACCTCCACTGGAAACTTCAAATACTTTTGAGGCTAAATTAGTCAAGTTATTGAATGAAAAAGATAAATTTATTGAATATTTAAAGTTTGAAATTGCAAATAAATATAAAGATTAGAACCAAAAAAAGCATGAATCATAGGTTGAAGAATACAAGAAAATAGTGACTAAGTTGGAGAAAACCTATCATAGGCAAGCTAATAAGCTGGGAGAGAGATATCTTGAAATTGCCTAAGAAAAACATAATTTCAAAGAACTTGAATTGGAAAAATATTAGCATTTTGTAGAAGGTGGTATTGGGAGTAGGGATTAAGGTAAGGGTAAGGGTAAAGGTACAAGTCAATATAGAGGAGTAAAACAAATGCCTTCTAAATAGTTGGAGAAATCCAAGCTAAAAGCACAAGTAAAAGTTTTAGAGACCACTATCTCAACCATGAAATCTATGGGTGACATATATGTCCCACCACCAATTGTTCAATCATTGAAGTAAATGGTAGACGAGAGAAAAAAATAATTACAGAGCTACACAGCGATCTCATGAGTAGCCAAAAAACACAACATTTGGGATGTGACATGGACATACAAAATTTGAAATCCCAGGTTTCTGTTTCTAACAACAATTAGAGAGGGAAAAATAACAACAATCAACAAATTA
>APFE031384592.1:0-39825 GCA_000404065.3 Pinus taeda | reverse complement strand
CTACTCAGTCTGATCCATCCACCTCATTTGATTTATAGTGCCAAATACAGTTGCCTACCTTGCCCCATCGAAATCCCTGCAAGACTGTGCCTCATTCCCTGCACCCAAAATCTGCGTTTCCCTTAGAGCCCACAAAACATCATTTTATCAATCAAACTCTTTTACATCTATACCTAGCCTAAGATTAGCAGCTATTTCAGTCATCTCAAACCCCATCGATTATCCTTTACTGAGATTGACCCGGAGAGAGCCCTCTCCTATCCTCGTAGGGCTAGCTACGAGGCTGAGCGTGGTTTGATGTGGACCTAGAAGCTTACCTTTTCAGCCTGAGGTAAATCTAGGCTCTGACAGTTGGTCCTAAAGATCCAAAAATGTAGAGGTTGGTAAATTGATGGTTGAACATGCTGGTCAGTCATTGATTACATTTTCTACTGCATTCTTCAGTTGGCTCGATCGACAACACATTTTCATCGAGGAGCATCCATACGTAGGGATGGATTTTCATGGAGATCCAAAGTTGAGTTTACCAATGGGTGCTCAATGCGGTGCTATAGGTAAATTGTTTTTTGACCAAATGTTTTTTGATTTTTAAGTTTCTACATGTTTTTGTGTTTTGATGTTTCCAAGACTAAACTAAAATAGTTATCATGGATGCAGATGTTGGCACTGTTCAACCTATGAGACAGCAACAGGAGGTAGGTGGACCGACGCGGAGAAATGTTGGGAGAGCAGTTCTCCAAGATTTGGATTTGGCCAAGACACTCGTAGAGTTACAAGATCATGTAGAGGGATTAACCCTTGGTATTTTGGATGTCCAGACTGAGGATTTACCTATGAGGCTGCAGCGCCATACTATTGGTATTCCTCACACCGGATGTGACTCTTGTGCATGATAGCTCAGGCTGTGACCTGTTATCATGAGCATCACTAGGTCTACTTAGGATGATTTTTGCGTGCATTTTGAGTTTTTAGGTCAGATGAACATGTTATCACCCCAAGAAACTCTCCTAGGTTGTATCTCAGAGATGCTCAGGAACATTACAAACTCAACAAAATGTTGGAAATGCATGAATGGAAGGAGTGATGCATATTCAAGCTAGATAACCACTTCTACTATGCTTAACTCCAGACATGGGTGAACACCCCCAGACTACAAGGCTTTATACCACCAATTACTCACAGTTTGAGGATCAGGTGAACATGGAGAATACTGACCACACCAGCAGATGCACAAGACCATGTGATGGTCGGCTGCAACCAGTAAAAAGGTCTGCAAATCTATTTCCTAATGCACAGACAGGATGACAGCTCTTTGACACTAAGTAAACAGAAACTTGCGTAGCACATTCAATGATACATACTAGATTCTAACACAGAGGTGGGATCATAGCCCCTCTAATGCTAAACATCAAGAGCACATGAAAATACATAATAAGCACAACCTAGAACAAAGTAGAAATGGAAAGTGAGCAATTAACAACAAAAGAAGCTTATATTAGCTGAAAATGAAGACCAGACACTACAAGTGTCAAAGTAGTCACAGTCTCCAGAAGTTGAACCTTACATCAAAATCAAAATCGTCAACCCTTACATCTGTTTTTTGTGGGTATATATAGAGGTTGATTTACAAAATGTTCTGCTGACAATGCGTGGAGGGGTCATAATGGACCACCAACCACATTGAATCTCTGATGGAGCCTTTGTTATGATCTGTTGGCTTTAATAAACAAAATTTATCTTCTCTGATATTCTGTTATCCTTCTTGATCGGGTGGAGTGGAAAATGGACGAAATCCCATGCCTGATAAATGCTTTAACTGCTCGAGGCTTGTACCATTTTCTGCTTGGCCATAGTTCCTTGAATGTAGTTGTTGAAGAGTAATTGCGCCGGGTATAGGTAGCTGGCCACCTTCATCCTTCGGGACCATAGCATGGCTGTGGACATGGATAGTCGAGACAGGCGGAGGAAGAAACTCAGCCGTTGGATGGAACAGACGGGTGGCTGAGATTGTTTAATAAGGAGTATCGGGAGGAAACATGGACGGGCGAACGTAGGCTGTCGGATCGCAGTCGGGTAGATCCGACGGTGATCGGGGGTCGAAAGTAAGCAGGGGCTAACGAGCAAGAGACTGGTGGGACGGCGGTAGGTGGTATTCCTCGCACCGCCTTTGGATTTGTGGCTGTTTCTATATAAAACCGCGCGATCCCACACAACGCGCGACATGTGGCTTCCGCAACGGGTGGGAAACCACTTTCCCCGCGTGTTAACAAGTGGACAACTTGCGCAATCAAGAGGAGCGACTACCGTTCGATCACGCGAAGGACGATTGGATGGCGAGGAACGCACACGAGGTTTAACTTGCAGGAAAAAGGGTTGTGGTGGCGGGAACCGTTGGATCAGGATGATCAACGGTGGGGATTAAGGTGGAGGGTTATATGGGCACAGGTTCATGTGTTAAGCACTTAGGGCTAAAGAAATATGGGTTATGTAGAGTTTAGAAGAATAAACAGAGGTAGCAGGGTAGAAGGAGTTAAGTGGGGAAATAGGGAAAGGTGAGGAATGAAGAGGTTTAAGGAGAAAAACAGAGAAATGGAGGGCTAAGAGAGTGTGAGGAAGCCGAAGGAGAATAAGGTAAATGACTGCTATGAGCACCCTTTTCTGCATAAACATATGGCTGAATTGATATTTGGTCCTCCAAATGCTGAAGTTTGTAGCAGAGCTAACAGAACAAATGTGTCTTGGACGCAAATTTTGTAAAAACTTTTAAAAACATCTATCTATTTTACTTTTAGAGTTTTTATATTTGGTTATGTGCAATTCTATTCAACTAATGATGTGAATTGAGAATTTGCTTTTACATGTGTCACAAATGTCTGTTTAACACATAGTTTTCTAATGAATCAGTTAATGTGTTAAAGTTTATGGAAATATGTTGATATTGAATGTACTCAAAATGTCTTTCCAAAATATGAACTCTAAGAAACATATCAAGAATTGTTGGGTTTCGGACGGTATAAATGTTTGATATGCAGTACGATGAGTTGTGAGTCCAACCTAACGATGATTTGACAAATGCCAAGTGAAATGGCATCAAAGAGAAGTTCTATCAATGTGCTATACTCAACTGTATTGTTCGTCTAATGACCGATACAAATCCCTTGAAAAATCACTAGCTCGCCACTTGGAGCAAAAATAGCCCATGCTGCAGAAGATAGGTTCTGTTACTACGAGTAGAACCATTGACATAACCAACAAATGGTTCCAAAGATTCTGACATCTGCAAAAAATGCAAAGTGAATTACTTAACCACATAAAAACTCTAAAAGACACATTGACACACACACATGCAATTAAAGCATATATACAGTGATTTTACTACACTCAATTAAGTATAGTAACATTTGCGGTACAACCCGTTTCGAGGTTGTGACAACAGAATTCCATCATAATCCACCAACTCATAGGCACCTTTTTCCACAACACGCTTGACAATTTAAGGACCCATCCATAGTGGTTCAAATTTTCCTGCTCCTAGTTTATCAGCTTCCTAATCATAAAGCAAGACCAGGTCTCCTTCTGTCGTATTGCGCCTTGATTTGTTTCTTATGTTCTTTGTTAGCTAATAAGGGTTCACAATAGGTTTCATCCAGATGGATGAGTTCTAAGAAACACGCTTCTTCATCAGAAGCGTTGGGTAACAGGTCAATCACAAGTTTAAGAGATGAAATTTCACATTGTATCAGCAAGATTGACTTCAGACCATACACCAATTGAAAGGGTGTGAATCTAGGTGCATTCCTAACCAAGGTTCGATATGCCCAAAAAGTAGAATACAAGATTAAATGCTAGTTTCATTTATGAACCCCTATCATTCTTTGAAGCATTTGCTTCAGGACTTTGTTGATGGCCTCAACTTGTCCATTAGCTTGCGGATAATAAGGAGTAGAACTATGATGTGAAAGTCCTAACTTGGCATTTAACTCACTCATCATGTGATTACGAAAATGTGACCCATGATCTACAACTATAGCCTGTGGTACACCAAACTGGGCAACCACATGGTTGAAAAAGAAAAGTGCAGCCGTCTTGCCACTGTTGTTTAATGTTGGAATCACCTCGGCCCATTTTGTGAAATAGTCAACGACGACTATTATGTATCCATGCCCCCTGGCTGAGGTGGGGTTACATGTCATGAAGTCAATGCCCCATTTGGCGAATGGTCCAATAACGATGACAGGATGCAATGGTGGAAGTGGTAATCTAGTATTTCAGAAGATTTTGGCTCCCTCATACATATGAAAGAACTTTACTTATCTGGAAACAGCTTCACAGGTACTATTTGTCTTCCTGAGCACATATCTGGGTGTTGGTTATTTTAGAAATTTAAAAATGGTCTTACTTGTGTTATTGTGAATTGTTAGGTTACATTCCCAAATTTCTTGTCAAATATCTCTACTTTTGCTTACTCGGAAATGGGTGAAAATAAATTAATCGTAACATTCCAGAAGAATTTGGCCTATTCACGAATCTTCAAGAACTGTACCTCTTTGACAATGAATTATCAGGTTCCATTCTCCCTTCTTTGTCAAATATCTCCACTTTGGTTGAGTTGGCGATTTCCCAAAACAAACTCACTGGAAGTATTCCCACTTCTTTGTCAAATCTGGTTAACTTGAATGAGCTTTATTTATGGGGAAATCAACTTAGTGGAAAGATACCAAATTCCATTGGAAATTGTTCAAAACTTAGTATTCTCATCCTACATGATAACATGTTGAGTGGGAGTGTCCCAACAACATTAGATAAGCTATCCCTCCTTGAAAATTTATATTTGCAGTCCAATCAGCTTAATAGTGGGAGTGCTACAACCATGCCTTTTCTTATAGCTCTTACCAATTGTTCCCACCTAAAAGCACTAAACTTGAGAGACGATAAACTCACGTGTCTTACCCCTTGCCATAGGAAAACTTTCTACCAATTTGTCTTACTTGACATTAGCAAACAACTTGATAGAAGGGAACATCCCTCCACATATATGAAATCTTACCAGCCTAACCTACCTAAATTTATCTGGAAACTCTTTAAATGGTAGCATTCCATCTTTAAGAAACCTTAAAATTTTAGAAAGATTAGTTTTAGGAGATAACAAATTACAAGGAGATATCCCTGATGACTTTGAAAAGTTACAAAGACTTGGTCTCTTGGACATCAGTGGAAACATACTCTTTAGAAAGATTCCCAATTCCCTTGCACCCCTTAAACAATTAAGATTTCTCCTCCTCCATCACAACCAATTATCAGGGAGCATATCTTCCAACTTAGGAAACTGTACAAATTTGGAATTGCTTGACTTGTCACACAATAACTCATTGGAAACATACCACGTGAGATTGTTAAGCTTTACAATCTAAATTTCTATTTGAATTTGTCTTGGAATTTATTAGAAGGCTCCTTGCCCACTGAGATTGGTAAAATTTCAATGGCTCAGGCTATAGATATTTCTACTAATCACTTGAGTGGAGTCATTCCATCTACACTTGGAAGTTGTGTTGAAGTAATTTTGTTGAATTTATCTCAGAATTCCTTCCAAGGTTCTATTCCAGATTCACTTGAAAATTTGCAACGCCTTATGAGCCTAGATCTCTCTTCCAACCTTTTATCCGGGACAATACCTATTACTCTCAACAAGCTGAAAATGCTTCAATATTTAAATTTATCTTTTAACAAACTTGCTAGGGAAATTCCAACAGGGGGAATTTTTGCAAATGAATCAATTTCCATGTCCTTAAATGGAAATCCCAACCTCTGTGGACCAAAAATATTCCAGTTATATCCTTGTCCGACACCAAAAGGTCAAGGTCATTCTACAATTGTCAAAAGAGTACTACTGACAGTGGGTGGAGCTACTGTTTTTATACTTTGTGGTTTTTTTTTAAGATTCCTATGGAGAGGGAATATGCATATACAAAACATTCATGTTTCAAGATCTATTTTCCAAAAGTTAGAGCATCCAAGGATCTCATATCAAGAGCTTCACATAGCGACTAATGTATTTGACAAAGCCAACTTGTTGGGAACAGGTAGCTTTGGGTCAGTTTATAAAGGAATTTTGAATGATGGCACACCTGTTGCTGTGAAGGTTTTACAATTGCAAAATGACCAGAGTGAGAAGAGTTTTAAAGCAGAATGCAGTGTCTTCTAGAAGGTTCAACATCGAAATCTAGTCAAAATCATAACCTTATGTTCCAACCTCCATTTCAAAGCTTTAGTGTTCAAGTTTGTGTCTAATGGAAGCTTAGAGAAGCATTTGCATCCTAAAAGAGATGACAACAATGGCGAGGATGTGTGTGAACTGGAGTTGAAAACACTATTAGACATTGCCATAGATGTGGCCCATGCAATGGAATATCTTCATCATGATTGTTTTGTGCAAGTAGTACATTGTGATATAAAGCCTAGCAATGTACTTTTGGATGAAAATATGTTAGGCCATGTCATAGATTTTGGTATTGCATGGTTGATTGGTGAAAGCTCTACAAATTCACATGATTCGTCACTTGCTTTAAGTGGATCCATTGGCTACATTGCCCCAGGTATGTGTTTCTTAAACAACATTTTCATTTTTATTCTCTCATTAAAAATATTTATATTGATTGATTGAGTAAAATTTAATGAATGTTTCTTTTACTGTAGAGTATGGATTGAGTGGAATAGTTTCCACCCAGGGAGATGTTTATAGCTATGGAATTATTTTATTAGAAATGCTCACCAGAAAACAACCAACCAATCACTTGTTTGTGGGAGACCTAAACTTGCACAATTGGGTGAACTTTGCATACCCAAACAATGTGAATGAGGTAATTGAAAGTAGCATTTTTAGTGAGGTGTGTGGAGATGAAATTAATGAGAACAAAGTATATCAATGTCTACTAGATTTGCTACATGTTGGTTTGCTTTGTTCAAAACATTCACCAGAAGAAAGACCAACTATGAGAGTTGTGGTAAGGATGTTGGAGAGTATCAAAGAGGATTTGGAGGCAAATGTAGTTGCTTCTAGAAGATTGAGACGAAGAATATCCAAGTTGCTTATCGATACAAATGCAATAAGGAATGATGCCTCTACATCAAATGACCAAAGTTCTTTTACATTTTGGTTTATGAAGTGAAGAATGACAAATATTTTAGGTCTTGCCATCATTCATTTTTCTAAATTTTTAATGATTCAGACAACTTCATGCTAGTATGCATTATCATATTGTCAACAAGGAAAATACATGGTTTTCCAACAATATATTGAATAGATTGTAGGTTTATATTCAATTTGATTTTTTCATCTATCCATGATGTCAATATTATTACTAGTCTAAACTAAAAGGGAATATCAGGTTCTTGGCTAGTTTTTCATTTCACTGGACACTTGCTTTGTTCTCTATTAATAGTGAATTACTTTGCTCTTAATTATATGGCAATTTAATGTTTCCTTTGGATTTGGTTTTCAACATCACCCTTTGCCATAAGGGATATCATAGATTTAATTTCAAGAACATAAATATTATGATTGCCACATAAAAGCAATAGAAGTCAAATATTTTCTTGGTTCCTTCACAACTTTCTATTTCCTTTTTGAGAAGAAACAAAAAAGGAATAAAATTCTATGTTGCATAGAAGTATATATGGTTTGATGGATAACCTTGACCACTAACCCATTGTATTCTTGATTAGACTAACCCAATTTTAAATCAATATAATCACATTGTAAACTTAATGTTGAAAATCTTTTAGTAATTGATGAATTAATGAAATGTGTGATGGATTCTTTTCTCACAAGGAAATATTTGGGCCATGTAAGATATCATTTCCTCTAAGTACTTGTCACACATATAACAAATATGTTCCACCTCCTTTTATTATTTGTTAGATCCTTAATTAATTGTAAATTTAATATCACTAATATCACAATTGAATAGGATAACACAAAATTAAGAAATCTAAACTTATAAATTGTGAAGAAAGTTTACTCGGTAAATAAGCCTAAATGTAAAGAGGAATTGTTCATAGGCAAGTTAAAGTAATTGATACTTATGATATTTAATAATGTAAACCATGCATAAATGTGAATGTACAAAACTAAGAATGAAGTCTCCATAGAGAAGTGAGAGAGGAGGATCTTATGGAATCTCTTGAGAAATTTTGGAATATTATTAGATGGTTAAATGAAATATCTTATTATGACGTGTCTATTATCATCACCATGTACTCTTTTAAAAGAAATATATGTATGATATGTGAGAAATCAATACACTGTGATGTTTAAAGTATATGTGTTCTTATGGTGAAATTTTGTGTGTCAATTATTTATTTTTAATTTTATTTTTATTTTTGTTTGAGTACATATTCATAACATTTGGTATTAGACTTGTGGTGGCTATGGTGATGATATTACAATGAGAATGATGTATATATGACTATGATGGTTCTATTGACCAAGAGCTACAATGGAGAAGAGAGAACTAACACTTGAAATGCTTACAATCCAATAAGAAGGCATCAATGAAGGGGAAACTTGTTGCTTCTAGATTGGTTACCTATAAAATTAAGGCTTTCTTTCATTATTTATCTATTTTCAATGATTATGTGTTGAAAAGTATATTCAGAAGCATCAAAGGGTATTTTTATGTTTTAAGGATTCATCTTTGGTCGGAGATTGATCATATAAAAAATGGATTATATGTAATCATGGAATTTGCATTCATTAAAATGTAGATTGTGTATCATTCGAAATATCTTTAAACTTGACCAAATCCCTCTTAAGATGGACTTAAAATGTCAAATTTGGAGGAAAAATATTGCTGAAAATTTTCACCCAAAGTGGAAAAACGAACATTGTAAGTGAAAAACGTGTTTTTCTCACTATATAAACCATATTTTTATAAAATAACAATTGCACATAGGACACCCTTGTGATTATTCAAATTATTGTCCTTCATTTTTTCAATTAACTTAATTAATGAGATTTTTATTGATTAAATTTTGATGGTTTGTGAAAGCTATAATAAAACAAATTCATACAATATTTGTAGATTACAACACAAATTTGGGGCAATGCAAAGATGTCTTCAGGTTATCCTCATAAAGATTTCTAATGTGTTCTATCAATTTTTTAGTTATTTTTGAATTTATAAAATTTTATGAATTCACTAATTCACTCATGCGGATTAATTGAAGAGTTTGGAATGTTGAATCAAAGTACAATTGAAGTCAGTAATAAGATTTCTAGAAAAATCATGAAAAATAATTGACAAAAATAGTCAAAGACAAGTTTATTTAAGCCAAGTCTATTAAGTTAGTTCAAATCCAATATAGTGAAAGCCAAGGTCAAGTGAGTCAATTTTCTCTTTTGATGGAACACTAAGGGTTCATGGTCATTGGTACCCAACACTTGCACCATCATTGGTTGTGCTGAATTCCATATATTTGTTGTGTTGATTATTTGACAAACAAGGAAGGATCATTTAACATTTTAAATGGATAAAGGTGGAAAGGGGCTATAAAAATCTAATTCTGAAATTGAACTACTTCAAGAAGATATTGTTGATTCTCTACAAGAGATAGATATATTACAAAACATTGATGATATGGATTGTATAGAGAGTTGACCTATAAACTTCCATGGATATTCCACTAGAAAGTTTCTCACAATAGTTCTAATAAAACTATATTTAAAAATCCAAAATCTACAGTATTAGGGTTTATTTCTCTTTATATTTATTGATTTGTAGATTTTTGTTTATTATGTATGCATGCAAAATTAAAATTTATGTAGAAAATTGAGAATAATGAAATAAAAACTCACAAATTAATTTGACACAAGATATATCCTAGGAAACGCTTTCGAGAGAAAACCCATCTAGAAGGTGAGGTCGCTTTTATCTCTTCCTCTATATATAAATTGGCTACAAGTACAAAGAAGTATGTTTTGTGGAACATGGGATACTATAATGCACAAATCCTCTCCATGTTCTCTTTCCTTATCCCTCTCGACTACTCTACTCATCTATGGAATGTGATACACTTGAAAATAATGGAACCTCTTTTCCTCCTAGTGGCCCAGTTATAACATACCTGATAGCCTACTAGTGGTTAGTTTTGACTCTCTCAACTTCTAACCAAAGTTACAATGTGAACTCTTCTAGATTCTTCTTCATTATAATCACATGGATGACCCCTTTTCCATGAATAATGGGGGTTGATTTGATACCCTCTCAAAATTATGGTGGTGAAAACAGGAAGGTAAACTTCTGAGTGGCATAAATTTTGCATACAAACCCTGATTGAGGTGATTCTTATGTTGTTGGGAAGGTCTTTGTGCGTAGAATATGGAAGAAAGGTGTTATGCTAAAGAAAAAAAATAAATATCCCCCAAAAAATGTTTTTTGATGCCTCAAAATGCTCCCGAAAAGGTTTCAAACCCCATTCTCCCAAACTTGTTCCTACACATAAAAATGGTCCTATGAGCTGATTCCTCCACATTTTCCACTATGAAAGTGTCGATTTGGATGAAAAAAATATAATGATCCAATACATATCAAGGGCGAAATGAAAGACAAGGATATGAATGGAAATATACACACAAAAATAATGTATAAAGTACAATAACGTGGCGAGAACCAAATTCTATTAATAAATGAAATGGAAAAAGACTATAGAATGCAAAGCAATACAAATTATCTAGAATCATGGTATTTTATCTATGAAGAGAGGTGTTGGCTATCCTCATTTGTAAAATATTTTCCATTATAAGATATTGCAATGTACTTTTTAAGGGTATTGTTTAGTATGCCATGAACACACGTGATATGTCAGAGGTTAATTGAGTGAAACCCCCATGCACCTAACCTATTGTGTTTATTTATCATAAGAAAATTATGCTTTTAAATATTTATTAACAATCTCAATTTTACCATTGGATTAAGGGTGGGCGCTGTGATTTGAGCCAATTGAGTACCCAAACAAGAAAATAATTTAGTCCTAAAATTTTTAGTGAAGATTGGATTGTTGTCACTTACAATAATCTTGGGGATTCCATTGAGCTTTTGAAATGTTTCTATGAAAATTGTTGCTACTGTAATTGCTTTAAAAGGATGATAAATAGAATAAAAAAGGGAATATTTTTTCAGTCAATCCACTACTACCATGATACCATTCTTTCCTTTAGATTTGGGTAATATTGTAATAAAATCCATTGAAAATTCTTCTCAATATTATCTTGGTATAGTGAATGGTTGTAGGAGACCTGGGGTCTTGATTGTTTCTACTTTTGGTTTGTAGACCACACATTCAAATAAGAAATTTTGAACATAAGTTTTAATACCTTCCTAGAAAAAATCATTCTTGATCCTATGGTATGTTTTCAAGAACCCTTAATGTCCTCATATAGAAGAAGTGTGCAATTCCAAATTGACCTTTTGTTTTTGTTGGTAATTCTTACATAAATATAGGCAACCTTGATCCCAAAATAGATCAATCTCCCACAAAAATTATTTACTACAAGCGGGTCCTCTTGTAGTTTTTGAGTGATATTGCATACTTTCTAATATTGCTTCCAAATTTTCTTTGCTTCTTCCATCCAATAATATTGTGGGATAGTTCAAATAGGAGATAGTAAACTCTTTGTTTCTTCTTCTTTCCTTGAAAGTGCATCTACTACCATACTGTGTTTTCCTTATTTGTAGATAAGTTCAAAGTCATAACCTAGTGACACATAAGTACCTATAGCCCAATACATAATCACAATAGGAATTTGGTCTCTTCCCATTGTGCTAAAAACTACTTGTATGCTAGCATAATAGAAACTGAAAACTAACGCATATAGTATGGAATTTGAGAAATTTCACAAGATACAAAATAAGAGAACAAAAAATTTCATTTCTTATTCACATGCAAAGAAAAAAATTCTTAGAATCAATATACAATTCTTTTTCAGCACTATGCATTAGCATACACACCATTTGTTTGACACTAGACTCAACTAGTTATTCCTCTTCTCCTTTGTTCCAACCTCCTTTTTCAGCTTCACGAGATCCTTAATATTTCAATGTCCCAAGCTCTTTTTTTTGTCATTTCTTCCACTCTCCCTAAACTTTCCCCCTTTTCTTCAATCCCTCCATCCTCTTGAATGATGGTTAGAAGGTTGAATTATCACAATTGTTTGAATTCCTCGGTCATTTCCTAATCCAATTACCATTCCTTTGTATGTTTATTAGTCATGATAGTTCAACTCCTTGGATAATCATTATTTCATTATCTAATTCCCCAACTAATCATTACTTCCTTTTCGAGTTCCCTAGCTAATAATTACTTCCTTGTCTAGTTCCCCAACCATTCATTCTTGTTTGTACAAATAGTCCATTGATTCACCAAGAAGCCCCTTGAGACACAGAAAATAATTATAAGTCACGATTGACTATATTATAGTAGAATTGATGCACATAAACAACATTAGAGTCACAACAACATAACATCAAGGTCGTGTTGCGGTAGCAATGTTGTAGCAATGGTGTCACAAAAACATAACATCAAGGAAATGTTTCAACATAGGCATTGTAACGAAAATCTTGTAGCAATGGTGTTGCAACAATGTAAAAACAACGTAGTGTTACAAAAGTGGTGTTGTAGCATCGGTGTCACAACCAATTTATTTCATCTTCTAAGATACTAACTAAAATCAACCAATGTAGATTTATTTTGGCCAAATATGCTCCTATATCACACATCCTTGATAAGAAAAACATGAACTTCTAGTTCATATGGATGTGATTGTAACCATTATAGGGAAGGAAGTTCCTTGTAAGAATATCAATTATTCTTCATAATCCATGATGCATCCTTAGAATCTTTGTTTATCCACTTGACCATATATTCATAATATTCCTTATTTTAGGTGTTTTAATGACCCTCTTCAACACAACTTGCTCTAATTATTTGGCTAGCTTGATGGGAAATTATTTTTTCCACTCATCTAAGGTACCTCCATCATCATCAATTAATCCTTTGCAAAGCTCGTACATGTCAACAACATTGAATATCGGGGAAATATCAAATTTCTTTGGTAACTCCAACTTATAAGCATTATTATAAATATTTTTCATGACTTGATATGGTCCAATTTTCTTATACTTGATCTTACTATATGTACCTCTGGAAAATATTTATTTCCTTGAATATGCCATCACAAACTCTCCTTTTTCAAAATCCTTTTGTCTTCTTCATATATCTTCCCCTTGCATATATCTGGCATTCATTAGCACTCCTTTTATCTTTCATAATAGGAAACTTAATCAAATCCACAAGTCATTTTTAGTGACTTACCATTAACAATATAAAATGGATTCTTTCAAAAAGACCTATTGATTGAATCATTATAAGAAAATTCATCCTATGCCAAAATCAAATCCCATTTTCTTTATTTTTCTCCACTCAAACTCCTCAACAAATTTCCAAGACTCTGGTTAACCACTTTGGTATGTCCATCCATTTTTTGATGGTATGTGGAATTGTACAACAACGTGGAATCCAATTTCTTCCAAGATATGCTCCAAAAATTTCCAAGGAGTTTGGTATCTCTATCAAAATTGATACTTTTTGGCAGTTCATGTAATTTCACAATTTTGCATAAGAACAAAACAACTACTTTAGTAACATCATTGGCTTCCTTGCATTCTTATTAGGGATCTTATGATATACTGAATCCCATCATTTGTAAGATGATATTTTCCCTCCTCCCTATAAAAGAGATTTCATGTCATACAAATATGGACTTCAAAGAACAATTCCACAAATATCAAATGTTACAACATGTAATTCTACCTCAAGCATTATTAATGCTCAGTTCACGAAAATGCATTGCCAACCAGACTTGAACTTGTGGTAGTCACATATGAAAACATTATCAAACTAATGACTTCAACCTTGATAACCACAAAACTGCAACCAACTTTCAAACCATGAAGCCACACTCATATATGTTGCCATACAAGAGGACAAACATTTCCTTGAGTGTCATGAGGATGTGGTGTGTGTGTGTGTGTGTGTGTGTGTATATCCATTTTACACAAAATCTATTTGGCTAACAAAGGTTATGTGACCATAATTTGTGGAGGAAACCCATATGACCATAACATGACCATGAGAACCCCAGGGACATGCATGTTAAATGTTTCTTTTCCATGTGACTAGATCATGTGATTGAGACCTTACCTTTCCATGTGCAACCAGATGCCAATATAGGCATGGTGTCATTGTTTCCATGTGGCACTCATTGGGTGGTGTCACATGTCACCTAAATTAAGCCCTATTGGCCACTCAAAAATTCCTATCTAACATGTCATGTGTCCACGTCACTAAGATACCATGTGGATGCTTACACCATGTCAACCATATATGCCACAACAACCATATATACTTACACCATGTCAAACATCTCTTCTTACGCCATGTCACCCACCTCTAACACGTCAACCATATTTGTTTATACCCCATCAACCAAGTAATACATTGGCCCTGCCACATCATAGGTATGCCATAAGATACATAGCACACGTGTTATGTCAAACCTTCCACATTACATGGCTATAAATGTGTTTGTTGGACCCCTATATGCTACTTCATGACATGATTTCTATGCAATATGGGATGGGGTCACACCACTCTCAGTTCCCATTTGGAACCATGACACAGTCTAAACATTTTACTGTTAAAGTTTGTGCAACTTTGTCCATTCACCATCATTGATTGCCCAAGCTAGGTATCAACTTCCTGATTCGTCAGTAGAGATACACATTGGTTTATGAATTTAGGGTTTGACCCTTTTCAGTCCATTATAAACATGTTTGACTTGAAATTAGTGTTTCTCCCTATCTGGTGGGAGTTTGGCCAATTGTCATATACCAATGAAAAGGTATTAGAGAGCATTATCCAACCAAACCATTTGCAAGTTTGTTTTCTCAACATAACTCTAACAAAAGTTTAGTAATATTTATGTTATGATTTCACAAGTATCATGTTCAAACTAGCATTTCCTCTGATTCCAGAGGAGTTTGACCAAGTGTATTGCATTATTGGAAATATCTTGGAGAGGACTATCTAACCAAACCTTATACATACTCATTTGATCATCATAATTTCAATAAATTCTTCATAATACCCAGGTTATCATATTTTCTTTCACATCATCAACATTGCACATCATTTGACATCAATGGCACGACATTGGTTGTCATCAATGACAACACTATACCCAACAATATCCCCCTTTTTCATTGATGGAAAAACCACTAGAAATTGAAGGTCATTAACGAAAACTAATCCAGGAGGATCCTAAAGGGTTCAAAATTCATATTCCTCAAATCTCATAAATAATGGCACCAAGTCATAGAGCTCGATGAAACCTTTCTAATGACACCTAAAAAGGCCTCTGTATGAGGAACATATTTCCATATAAAGTTTTGGTAAAACACTAAAATTTGGCGCATTGATAGTGGCACATGGCACCGCCAGAAGAGGCCAATGACACCATCTAGGAGGCACCATGTGACACTAGTCAGATGTAGTCATGTGGAATATGTTGGAAAGTGATGTGGACCAAACCACAGGCACCACATGACACAATCATTGGGCATCATGTGATGTCCTAGAGTTTGCCACGTAGGTCCACTAATTATAAATTTTTGGTGTAACGAATGGGTATGGTCATGATTGGCCATTGGGCCAACTCGGTGTAATGGATGTGCATGGTCGGTAAAGGCCATTGGGCCAACTCAACGTAACAAACGAGAAGGTTGGGTCTAGCCATTGGGCCAACTCGGCGTAACAAATGAGCATGGTCAGGACTTGAACCTATGAGCTTAGTAGAATGAACCAATGGCATGACTATTGCACCAACTATGGAACTCATTAAATATGGTTGGCAGGGTTCTGCGGGGGGGGCCCACAAGTTTGACCCTGAGACCCAGACCCCCCAACAAACAATACTATTTTATATAATTGCCAACCATCATGCCTAACCATTTGGCATTGTATATTCCAAACACTGCAGTGCATATAAGCCCATTGTCATTTACCAAAGGGAGGAAGGTACAAGTTGCGGGCACCAACTAGAGGCACACCCATGTATGAGGATATTGTATGGGAGTTGAGGTGGTAGCGGAAGGAGACCCATGCATAGGACCTAGTGGGAGGTGACCCAATATGGGAACGAATTCCAAGGCCAAGAATATTCCCTTGTATAATATGATTTCTACATGGCATGAGATTCGACGAGTCGAGTCAGAGGGGTCTTGAGGTGATGGTGACACAACCATATGATGTTTATAGGCATTATTAATTATTTTTCAAGATGAGCCCACTAGTGTCGACAAAATATGGATATGAGGGCTCATGGCAGAAACCCACATTTGTCATTAATGCTTTGCACAAATTTCGAGATAGAGATGTACTTTTCAAATGACAGGACGAACCTGCTAGTGTTGTGTCTATTGAGCTTTGGGCATTTTATTAAGTGTTTTAGGATAGAAACAATTGTAAGTCTCATTTATTGTTGATTTCCCCTTTCGATATTTGTAAATGGGAGAACATGTATTTGCAGATAGACTTGGATCTGAGTAACAAATTCAAAGAGGAATTTTTCCACTTGTTGTGGACTTTAGCCCCTTAAATTGGAGAAAGGGAGAATAGTTTATGCCAATTGTTGTGAGAGTTCATTCCTTTTGTATTGTTGAAGGAGAACGCCTCTTTGTAGGAGAGAAATTGCCACATGAGTGAGAGTTCAATGTTAATTTTCTAGTATTCTAAGCTTAACACAAATACTTATTACAATTATTCAATTAGCAATGTATTACTCCAACAACAATAAGCAATTATAGATAGAACATTAAACCAATTCACTATAGAAGTCAACCAAGAACAAGGTAGACAATATTTGGTCAAAGACCAAGGAAAAACCCTACAAGGGGGAAAAAACTTTCAAAATTATTATTCTATTAGATTTTCATCAAATGTTTAGCAGAGAGATACATTGTTCCAATTCATAAAGAGTCAAAGGTCAACAACTTTGACTATCCAAACCAACCAATCAATATTCAGTTAATGATGAGTAGACTACTCAAATTTGGTCAACAAGTCAAATCTACAATTCTGGTCGAAGTCAATAGTAGCAGCAAAAACCCTAACTAGTCAACGATCAATAGTCAACAACCCCCCAAAATATTTGGTCAACCTACCAAAAGATGCAACCTCCTTTATGTAGTCAAAATAGTAAAAATTTTGCCCATACAAATTTGGTCAAAGTCAATCGTTGACCTACGAAAACCCTATCTCCAACTTTACGGTTAACTTTGGTAAAACAACAAAAATTTTTTTGGTAAAACTGTCCTTGAACTTAATCTCCCAAAATAGATCCAAATCCAGTCAAAACATGCCAAGACAATGCTAGTTAAAGGTACCAAACAAAATTCAAATTCGGTTAACAGAATTTCCTCTCTCCTCCTCGCACATGTGAGCTCAGACCCTAGAATTTTAGACTTGTATGATCCAATCATATCAAGAGAGATATGTGTGATGATGCTCCAAAGTGATGTGACATGTGGTCTATTTATATGTGTCTCAAGGGTTCGAATTAGCTTGCCTAGGTCTACTTTTACTTTTGTGCACATGTGGGTTTCACCTTAAAAATAATATTTTTCCTTAACCAAATTAAATTCTTACAAGGGCTAGTAGGCGTTTCTTTGGATTAGGAAGGATTCCTAATGGAGGGAATTCATACCTGAGCTACCAAATTAACACTCCCTCTTAGCTGGGGAAAAATTTCTGACTACATCATAAGTTCGATCTCAAATGTCTCGTCATCATCATTAAGTCATATCTCGTATTTTCTCATCTCTGCTCATCTGTTGAACACTCTCGAATCTAAAGAAGAAGAATCATGATATGGAGCTTTGTCTACCACCCTATATCCATGAACAATAGGCGAGATACTATATTCCATGAAAGGTAAAGATCACACTCTATCCTATTGACCTGTGACAACAAGCGAGATACATTTACCATGAGAGGTAAGGATGACACTCTATCCTATTGTCCACTGATATTCCCATCATGACCCTCAATATTTAAGTGGTAGAACACCTACATCCACCAACTTGGGGGAGATACACACCTACATATGAATATCACGCACACACACAATTCACCTCACCCATTGGCTATATGGCGAGGAACATTCCCAACAAGCCCAAGTTGTGGGTAGGATGCCACCTGGGGTATACTCTCTCAAGTTTCAGATTTTATGGTAGGGGGAGACACCCACTTTTCAAAAATGAAAAGGATCACACACATGCATTACATTTACAATAGGTAATATGCACTTACCACAAGAGGTAAGGATCACACCCTATCCTATTTTCCACACATCCCTCAACCCTAGGAGATATCTAATTCAATTCCTCTCCATGTGAGCTCAAATAGGGGGGAAGAGCATAGCTCAGTGTCTTCAATCATCCGTGACCCTTACTCGAGAGGGCCATAACCATCTATCCAAGATTCTCTTTGAAGACTAAGAAATTCCCTTTCAGAAAATCCTTGGTGAGAATATATGCAATCTACTCATTAGTTGAAATATGATGGAGTCTTACGACTCCTCTTTGCATCATGTCTTGAATATAGTGATACTTTATCTCAATATGCTTGGACTTTTCATGGAACATGGAATTCTCTGTCAATCGGATCCCACTCTTGTTGTCGCAATATATCACTGTCATATCCAAAAACTACTCAAACAACTCTCTAAAGAGGTTCCTCAACCATACTACCTCATAGATGGCCATGCTAGCATTAATGTATTATGCCTCAACCATGATTAAAGAAATAGACTTCTACTTCCTACTCATCCAATATATCATAGAAGAACCCAAACTAAAGCAACACCCTAATGTGCTCCTCCTATCAATAAAATTTATGGCTCAGTTAGCATCGATGTGACCATGAAGTCTCACATATATGGAATTATATCTCAAATGAAGATCAATCATCCCATGTAAATATCTTAGCACATGCTTAGAAATGACCCATTGTGCATGTAGAGGCTTGGTCATAAATTGAATCAGAGTGTTAACTACAAAACATATGTTCAGCTGGGTGTTCACAAGGAGCATCAATGCCCCAATCAACTATCAATACTCAGAGGAAGTCGGGACTCACCAAGTTAGGTCCAACAATTTATCCACATATCTTCTTGAAGTTCATCTCCAATGGTCTGGCCATAGACTTGCATTCTACCATATACCAAATCCTTCCAGCCATTTCACAACACATTTTCCTTGTGAACGGAAAAAATCATCGGGTCTCTACCACACCTCTAAGCCCAGGAAATAGTGCATCAATCCAAGGTATTTCATTTCAAATTTAGAGGCAAACTCCCTCTTGAACTCAAGCATCAGAGGCTTACGACCTGTCAAGAATAAGTCATCAACATATAAAACCAAAATCAGGATCATACCTTGGACAAATTTGAAGAAGAGTTTCAAGTTGACATTGCTTCTTGTGAATCCAAGTTTTGTCAGGTAGCTATCAATATGGGCATACCAAGCCCTAGGGGATTGCTTCAATCCATAGAGATCCTTCTTCAGTCGACACACATGAGTATTTTTGGCTTGTACTTCAAATCCATGTGGTTTCTCAACATATACTTCTTCCTAGATATGCCATGAAGGAATGCAAATTTCACATCCATTTGATGATAGTCCATCCTTGGTTAGTGGCTAGAGCCATAATAGAACTAATGGAAGTGTAGCGGGAAATTGGTGCAAATTATGTCATCATAATCTTCTCCCTCTTTTTGGGAGAAACCTCTAGCCATGAACCTTGACTTAAATTTGTTGATGCTTATGTTAAGGTCCTAGGGTCTAGGGATCAAAGTGTATTTGACTCTTTCTATTCATTTTGGGGGTTTGTATGTCTGTTTAGCCTATGAATCACTAATGTCATAGTCTAAAGGGCCATTTCCTAAGGTCACTGCAATTTTTTCATTTCATAAAGGGGTATTTAAATACAAAATTAAATTTGAGAGAGTCTAAAGTCCATGAGAGTGTCATAAGGTCATATTTCCAAATTGTTACTCATGTAGAGAAAATGGGTCATTGAGGGTTCAAGGGGTAATTTCATGGGGTCTCATTTATCACAAGTCAAAACCATGACAGTCAGGTTCCATTAGTTAAAATTCTATGGGTCTGTTAGTGATGTCCATCATATCCCCATGTCACACCATTCACAATTCATAATTCACCTTTATGTACTCCTTCCATGCACCATTTACCATCATATACTCCCTTCATTCACATTTTATCATCATGTCACTCCTCAATTCACATCTCATCATCATTCCATTACACCCCCTAAATTCATAATTCATCATGATACTTCAAAATTCATAATTCCTGTTACCATAACTCCCTTTACTCAAAGTTCACCTTCATGACAAAACAAGACATAGGGAGGCGCAAAATTTCAAATTTTTTGAAGCTGCCCTCATTCTCTCTCCATTTGCAGCTTACGCTCTGAGAGGTTTTGATAGGTTATAGATAAGAAGACAAAAATCATAGTAGAGGGTCAAAGGAAGGTTGTAGGAAGGTCGAAGGGAAGTGTTTTTCAGGTGGAAGAAGGTTGCTGCACAACTGCTGCGCAAACTCCAAGCCACACAGTCACTATGCAAACTAAGAACAACCATTTTGGAGGTCTGAAAGCGTGGAGGGAAGCACTTAGAGGGTGATACATCATCACCAGGTCATATCAAGCACATATACACACTCAGCCTTGCACAAAACCATCTGCAACCATATCAACCATGGAGGTCTGCTACACTCTGCTATGAATTTACTCCAAAATTCATTGTTTTGGTCATCATTTTAAAAAGATGTTTCTAATCGAATGGAAAATAATTTCAAACTCAAAGAGGGTTTTTCCAATAATAGGCCAAATAAAAAAACCTCCTTTCATTTCTGCACAGGTGTTATGGTTTTGGAGATATTCAATGCTCTTATAGGCCAATTTTTCAAAAAATAAATTCTGCGTTTTCCTCCTGTTTCAAACATTATTTTTTGGTACGTTTCTCTAATAGAAGGAAGTGAATATTTCAAAATTAAAAGAGTTTTTTGTTGAACATGGCCCAAATAACAAAAACATCTCTCATTTTGTGCACAGGTATCACGGTTTGGGAATTACAGGTGTCACTTAGAGACCTATTTTCCACAATTTCTTGCGACATAATTCTATTTTTTTTTTAAATTTGATTTGTAAATTCGAATTTCGGTAGGTTTTAAGTATGATGGGTGCTATAAGGATGAATAACATGTTTGAATGGTCATTACAAGCAGTTTGGGGCCGTAGCTATCAATTCAAGTTCAAAGTTTCACTTCTGTTGCGCAAGTTGTGAGTAGTCAGTTGGGAGGTCTGCCAAGCTCAAAAGAGTATTTCAAAAGGTTCTACACTAACAAAATATTATATTAAGCATACACATTAGCTCATATTTATCTAGTATAGCTTGCAAAATGGTTAAGTTAAAAACCTATTTCACACTGATGCGCAATTTTATCAAGTATGACTATTTTTACAAATTTCTAATTTGGGACATTATAGAAGTGTTTTTAATGGTCGGATAAGCATGGATAATTTGGTTTAGTTTATAATTCAGTACATGATGTTTTTGATTTTTTTGTAAGCCTTAAGCCAGTGATGTTTCTATTTATGATAGCTTCTATAGGGTAGGTTCCTATTTTTCTACAAATACATTGTATCTAGCCTATTATACTTATGTGCAGTGAATTCAACCACCTTAGAGTGCTAATTTTGAATACATTATTGTATTTAATGAGGTAAAGACATGAAATGGGTTTCTAGTGGTTGGTAGTGGTATTTTGAGAGAAGACTATTGGCATATTCTGTAGTTTTTCTAAGAATATTAATACAAACCCAGTTGCAGAAGTACAAATATGTTTTTACCAAATATTCGAGTACATGGTGCTTTGATGTATGTCCTTTTATTATGTGAATGCGTATTATTTCTTTGTTTACTATACTATCTCTAAAATCTTCTAAATGTTTGAACTGTATTGTTCAGAATTCATCCATTGTAAGGTGCTCCATCGCATGCAATTTAAGTATTATTTCATTTTGTTATGATTATATGTTCATAATTATTTCCAAGATAAATGCTCTATTCATAATAATCCTCATATTCATTATTTTATGCTAAAGTTATATCAAATATTTATCCTCTGTTAGATGCCTTCGGTATAATGGCCTATTGATGTTGTTTCTTCCCAGACACCTTAATAATAATATTTTTCAATGGTAAGGACTATTAATATTGCCTCTGCTTCCTAAAAAGATTTACCAGTCATTGGTTTGGTCATAAACACTCAAATTTTGACCCCATTTCCCAATGGTACTCCTTTCAAAACCCTACCAGCACAAAATTTAATAAAAACCTCATCGTTTGCCTAAGATCTAGCTACTTTTCTTCATTGAAACCAATCTTTTGTGACTGAGTTGAAAGAGAGATCCCCCTCTAGAGTTGGTAGGGCTATTTTCCAATTCCATAAGTGGTTTTTGGTTACCCCTGTGATCCTTTTTTCACCCTAGAGGTAATTATAGGTGATAACATCATTTGCTCCATGCTTGATATTGTACAATCATTTAGAAATCACAACGGACTTCCCTTTGGGTCTCAGAACCGCTTCCCACACATCATTCTTCATAATAGATTTGTATTCTTCATCCATAGAATCTTTCCAAGCATACTCTTTCACTACTTCAAAGGTGGGAGGCTCAACCTATAGCTACACCATAACCTTGGTATCAACACGACTTCTTACTTTCTCTAAAGGTTCCTCTAGCAATGATATGTCTTTCAATATCTTGTAAGGTATCACAAAGCCATGATGGTCTCTTCTTGGTAGGAGGATCAAATGGAGGAGGATCCAAGGGTTCCATGGGATCATCAACAACATCTATTTCATTTTCAGGCACAAAAGGACTTCTAGTGGATCCATGTCATCATCCTTTTTCTCAACAAGAGGAGGAGAAGGAATGTCCCTTGCTTTTCCAAGGGCAACATCTTCATCAAAAGTTGCATCCTTGTTAAACTTGATATTTCTCTGACCATAAACTTATATTATAAAAACTTTAGAATTTTCACATTATCCAATAAACACACCTTTCTTTCTAGTGGCTTCCAACTTTTTCTTTTTATCCTTCGTCACATGAAAGTACACGAGGTGACCAAAGATCATTAGATGTTTTTTATCACCCAAAAAATGATCACCTAGCTCATTTTCTTGCTAGGTGGATCAAAATACACCATGTAGGATGAGTTTTTACACATTAAAACCCACTTTCACTTTAGGAAATAATTTATAAGTGAACCATTTTCCTAAATTATTCCTCTTTAAATCCAAAACCCCCATGAGAATAATTAAATAAATCATTATTTATTTATTATTCTCTCAAAACAACTATTAAATCATTATTTAATGATTATCCCTTATTTATCTCATGAGATAATTATTAAATTATTTTTAATTCATCTTTGACTTTATCCCCATAAAGCAACAAAATAATCTTTTTTTATTTGTTAATTACTTTAATAATTTTTTAAATAAAGATATTTGATCATTTCAACTAATCTACCCCTCTAAAATATAATAAAATATTCCTAAGGGAAAGACTTTGATTTAGTTTAACATTTTTTTCTTCCTAAATCTAGATCTATCCTAATATTTTGTTATAAATAGAGGGGTTTTCTGCTCATTCTACACATGACCATTCTCATCGTCCCCATTATCGTCTTATGAGATTTGAGCTCCCATTTTCTAGTTCATGCTACCATTAGCTTCATTTTCCCATTTGTTACAAGTCTATTTGGGCACATCATTCCTAACATTTAGATCAGTACAATTAGGGCTCATCAAACCCTAATTCAATTGTTACATGCCCTAGACAAGTCATCACATTGAATGCTTCCATCTAAGAAAGTTTCTTAGCCTAAAGCCTTGCTGAAATGCCTCCTTGGGACACCAGCACAGCCTTGTTCAGGGGTAACTGTGCTGCAGATCAGGTAGTCCCATTCAAGCCTGAACTGTAGTGCACTTAGGCCCTCTTTGACTTGCGCTGGGCGAGAATGAGCAAAATTCACATTAGATTCTAGGAATATTCCTTGATTCTAGATCATTCTAGAAGGATTCCATCTCTTATCTTATCCTATGAGCTCAAATTTGGATAGGCTAAGGATCAATTAACCTCCTAACCTCTCATCCCTTGCTCCATGGAAACTAACTCCAAGTTTGGAAGGCCATTCAATACCCTCGTTTATGACAAAACCACCTCTATTTCCCTATAAATTGAGCATTCATCATAGTGATCAAGGGGCTAGAATCTGAAGTTTGTAAGGAAATTCTGTTGGTTTGAGAATTGAGTTCATGTCAAGCAATGTTATGTTGCTGGATTGGTGTGCTTTTGATGTGGCGAGGGTTGGACTGAAGTTGGAGGAGTGGCATAGGATTGAATTGTATTGGGTGAAACTCTTCCTTCTACATTAATAAAGAGTTTATTCCTTTTCTCATATTCTTGTTCATATCTATGATGATTTTATTTCAATGTCTTCGTTTCCATTAGTTCATAGTAGATAGATCATGTATGCTTTGATTGTTTATTGTTTTTGTTTCTGTTGACACAGGTACCAATTGAGTGGGTTTAGTTCAAGTGGAAGCGACGGGAGCAATTCAAAGGGGATCAAGGAAGCGAAAGACTACAATTAAGTTCCTTCATCTCATCTATCTACTATAGGAAAAGGTTAAACTACTTTCTTTTTGTTGTTCTAGGTGTAGCTACCCACCTAGGGAAAATGTGTTTATCCGTAGATGAAAATTCCATATAACAAATTGGCGACCATAATGGGGATCGACTGTCATTCCTGGTATGTTACGCTCATCATATTACACCCTAGTAGACTTTGCTTGACTTCATTAATCTTATTTCAGTCTTTTTGAAGTGTTTTTGGTCAAACAATGTGCTTGGATGTCTCTTGATTTGACTCTCTAGCACCAGCACAGTGTTAGTCTTGACACAGTGCATTGCAAAGTAGCCCTAGCTTAGAGACAATGCACTGCAGTGCACTGTCTCCCACTCTAGCTTGCACTGATCCCTCTTAGGCTCTAAAACCCACCTTTGGTTTGATTTTTCCAAAGTTGCTTCTAATTTTGTTTGCTGAAAGATCAATGTATCTTATGGTATAGAAATCAAGTTGTATTTCTCCTCCTAGCCCTACTTTGGCCTTGATTGTTTAGTGTTTCTTAAATGATTTCTTTATCATTATCAATTCATTGTCAAAGTTAGCTTATAGTGGATTAATCTTTTCTGAAAGCGAAGTGTCGTAAAGTCTTCATTTATTTGAAAAAGAACTGTTGTAAAGTCTTCGTTTCTTGTGAAAAGTATTGATTGATTGTATGTCAGGGAAAATTCTAAGGATGGAAATTTATCTTAAAGTTTAGAAACCTTGGCGAATCCCACTAGTCCATAATATGAAATCTAGAAAATGTTTGGAGATATTTTTGTAAAAATATTCAAATTTATAATATTTTTATATAGTCTATATATAATTTTTTTCGCAATTTTTAGGGTAAAATAATTTCATTCTATAAAATTTTGGCGAATCATTTTTACAAAAAAATGGAAATTAGCAAATATTTTTTTGGAAAACGTGTAGAAAATTAGCCCATGGGCGAATATTAGCCCCTAAAATTTTCCTTGTTGTATGTGCATTTAGTTTCATTTTGTTCATCTAAACATTAAGGGAAATGAAAAGAAAAACTTGTATTATGCATTTAGAGGTTTGTGTGTGCTTGTAGGAATAGTATAGGGAAAGTTGCATTAGATGTGCTCTATGCTATTTGATTAAAGATTCTGATTGCTCTATCCCTTTTAGTTAAGGTTTTCATTGTTCAAATTAAATGAAAAGAATGTTTCTCATCATTGTTACATTCTAGGAATTTCAAAGACATCACACGGTGAACCTGAAAGAAAAACTCTTAAACAAGATCAACTTAAAAGTTATCTCAATTAACCTAATGGAGCATTGTAACTTAATGCATAACATTTAGAGGTTATAGGCTAGAGACGTGTTCCAGCATCATAAAACATAGTAGCTATCGTTAATTGTCTGCGATACATTCTGAGTGTGATACCTCATTCCACGTACATAAGTATATCGTAGCTCATCCACGTACCTTCAGGTATATAGGGCAATGTTATAGTATGAAAAGTATAAACGAATGCTCTCACTGTGCGGTTTTGCATTAGATAACACTAACACAGATTGGGCCTCCGCATACTTCAGGTATATATGGGAGGACTACATTTGGTTGCTATCCATCCTTAGGTAACCAAGTTGGCTGCCTTGACCACTGTGATACACTAAACATAGCATTCAGGGAGATTGATTGCATGTATGTTAAGTCCTTGGTTTATTGAGGCAGTATATTGTAGTCACATCACTCCTTAGTCGATCTTAGGTTGAGACATATGGCGACAACTCTGGAGTCCACCGATTAAGGAATTCCTTTTGATGGGAATCCTAGTCCTTTTCCTCCTTTCAGAAATATTGGTGCTCCATATATGGCTACATTATCCCTTCCGGGATTTACCATTGGCTTTCCAGTATGGTTGTTTTCAACCTCCTTGGTTCAAAATTTTGTGATTTCTCTGCAATCAAGTACTCCTCCACCTAGAAAAAATCAAGCTCCAGTTGATCCTAAAGTTGACCCTTTACCTTCTTCGTCGGTTATTTATTCCTCCCCTTCTTCCTCTGTTCCTGGTGAAAGTATTGACACTAGTAACAAGGTGGATAAGAAGAAGAAGAAATGGAGGAAGAAGAAGAAGAAGAAGAAAATTCAACAGGGGGAAAACCAAGAAACCATTGCTTCGAATGCAACTTCAGATGAGAAACCATCTGATAATCCTCACAAACTTCGATATCCTTGCAAACTTTGTATGGGAGAAAATCTTTTTTGAAACTATTCTGGTATTCCTCAGATCTGAGAAGAATGGTCTTCTTGCTCACATCATCCTGTGTGATCAAATTTTGGAGATCATGCTAGTGACACACCATCAACTAGTGGTAGTAAAGTTCATGGAAAGAAGGGTAAAGTTAAGTTTCCCTGTAGGTTATGTGAAGGGAATCACCCCATTCACCTTTGTCCCTATCTCGATGAAGCCCAAAAAGTGTTAGATAACCATCTTGCTTCTCCACAACAACTTCCATCTGGTTACATGAGACACTCCCTTAATCCTTCACTGGTTAATGAAGTCACTGACCCAAATCAACCGTCGGTCAAACCCACTCTCTCCAAAAGTGAATCCCATGAGTCTATACTTGACCAATTACAGGTTGAGGAAATAGTTGACCCGATTTCACCTTCAGTTAATCGTATCTTTCCCATAGAGAGTGAGTATGATACCACTCAGGTTCTTTTCATTTCTTCAGATTCCAATGAGCTTGGAGGCAACCCTCCTATTCCATCAAGACAGGAGGAAAATCCTCCCGTTCTCGTAACTCAAGGGGGTAATTCTCTCGTTCTTACGGTATCCCCTCCATGTAGTTTGGTGACTTCCTTTGATTGGAATCGACTGACAGGATGTTGTCTTCCTTCTTATGTGCTTTTCGAGATCTTAATACAGGTTTATAATATGATTGTATCTAGCACTATTATAGATGAAGGTGCATATGTGAGTATCCTTTCCTCCACTGATTGGCAGGTGCTCGGTTCCCTGCCACTTGTGCCTATTACCCAAAATCTGTTGGCTTTTAACAGAGGAACCAGTCAAACATTATGGATCCTTCCTCAGTTGCCTATTTCTTTGGGAGGAAAAAATGTTTATCTCAATGTGTTGGTAGTCCTAGGTCCTTTTGATTACAATTTACTTCTTGGGCGTGACTATGTTTATGACATGGGAGGTATTGTTTTAACACTCTTTCGAGTGATGTATTTCCCACATGAAGGCAGAATTGTCACCATTGACTAGCTTTCATTTCCCAGTCCAAATATGGCTTCCATTCAACCATCTTCCCTAGATGGTCCTTTTGTCCCAATGGTATCTTCCCCACCACAGGTCAATTATGTTGCAACCCATTCCATGCCTACATCAACTGACGATCAATTCCGTAATGTTGTGCATTATGTACTTGGGGCATTGGAACCAAATCTCTCTAATGGATTCCTTGCTATATATCCCTTCCAGAGAATTGTTCTCCCATTTGATGAGAACCTCTTGGAAGTCATTGATCAAAGAATATGAGCATAGTTCCTTGTCTTGTGTCAAGCTCGTTAAAAAATGAAACAAGGAATATGAGCATAGTTCCTTGTCTTGTGTCAAGCTCGTTAAAAAATGAAACAAGGAATTTGAGTAGACTTCCTTGTCTTGTGTCAAGCTCGTTAAAATATGAAACAAGGAATATGAGGATAGTTCCTGGTCTTGTGTCAACCTCGTTATGAAATGAAACAAAGGGTATGAGCATAGTTCCTTGTCTTGTGTCAAGCTCGTTAAAAAATGAAACAAGGAATATGAGGATAGTTCTTTTACTGTGTCAACCTCATTAAAAAATGAAATTGGTCCCAGAGCATAGTTCTTTGTCTTGTGTCAAGCTCGTTAAAAAATGAAAAAAGTAATCTGAGCAGAGTTCCTTGTCTTGTGTCAAGTTCATTAAAAAATGAAACAAGGTCCCCTGGAGCAAAGTTCCAATTCGAGTCTTTGATTAGATCTCATAAAATCCCAGTCGAGTCTTTCACTTGATCTCATAAATGAACCTTCATTCCATCCACCTGATGGCCACGAGTAGTCTACTTAGGTGAACGTAATGAATCTTGGGGGGCATGCACCTAGAATCAAGTAATCATGCTGGGGGAATGTAAATGAATCCCAAGCATAGTTTTCCGTTTCAAGCTTGTGTAAAAATGAAACTAAATCCCAAGCATAGTTTTTCGTTTCAAGGTTGTGTAAACATGAAACTGAATCCAAGCATAGTTCCCTATGGTTCAATCTTGTGTAAAAATTAACCCATCTCCATTTTAACCCTCGTGATTGCCATTCTATCAGCCTCTTCCATTAGATGAGCCTTGGTTTTTCTCCTTCCATCGTCACTATGTGCTTGGCCAATCATACACTTTCACTTGGTTTCTTTACCCTTTTTAAGGAACAGTTGCAATGAGTGGTCTTATTAGCCAGCCTCTTCACATAAATCAACATGTTTTGAGAAGTTCCAACATCACCGGAACTAGTTGCTATCCTAGACACCACTCGTTCCTCTAAGTGGAGTCCTCTTTAAGCTCTTTTCAAACTCTTGAAACATGAAAAGGTCGCTGAGTATTTTCTTTTTTGACTCATTAAAAGAAAATAAAAACATGGAGTCCTCTTTAAGCTCTTTTCCGACTCTTTAAACATGAAAAGATTGCCAGACACTTGTCCTTTTCAGCTCGTAAATGGATTGGAAATGATATCTACTCAGTATAAGTTTAACACTTTTTCGGACTGAGATAGATTACTTACAAAAAAGGAATACATTGATCGAACATGGTCAATAGGTTCTCTCTTTTATTATTTTAAGTTTTTTCAGACTTGAGAGACAAATTTACAAAAAATAACTTGTGGAACTTCCTTTTTGTCCCTTTTCAAACTGTCTAAACATGAAAAGGACCGAGTTCTCATTGTCATTAAACTCGTTAAAACATCAAATAGCAAAAAACTTGTCCATCATGACAAGACCGAGTTTCACCTTCGCTAGGCTCGTTAAAACATCACATAGCGATGGATTCACCCAAAGTGTGGAATTATAATACAAGCATATGTTATCCTCCTCAAGCTTGTTAAAAAATAAAGAGGTGCTGGTCAGCAATGACTAGGGAAAATGGAAAAGGAGTAAATCAGTTTATGGAAGCAAGTCGCACTTGAACATGACACTTTCACTCCATCTCTGTGACTATTTGGGTTGGGTTACCTGCTTGATGGTTATCATACCTATGGTTTATCATACCATCCATCACTTTGGTTTTGGGTCAATGTTGCCAATTCATTTAGTGTCGCTGACATGTTCAAGAGAAGTCACTTAATAAACTTCATCCTTTGCAATACTCATAAACCTTCATTTTCATGATCGCCATTCTTGAACCTTTTGTCATCAGTCAAATTCCATCTCCAAAATCATTACACTCATTTTGTGTCGTTGATGGGGGATACATCAAGGCCCTCTTGCGACGAGTCACTTCTTGTCAACATCAACACATTATGCAAGAAGTTGACTTAGAAACACCCTTCCAATACCTTAAGGCTTGCATACATCAATGGAAAGTTTCTCGCTTCCGGCGATAGGTTAACATCATTGTCCTTCGATTGAAAGACTTTGTATGGTGTTTGACATTAAAACATTTATTCACACCATGCAGAATGTATTGTAGTACCTTCAGAATCATTATCATTATTGGTGATATCTCTCACGTTTGTTAACGGCTTACATCATTGGCTGGTAATTAGATGGTGTCTTCCCATGTTCGACTTCAGATCACATTTTCACATGGTTAGACTTGTACTTGAGCGAACAATTTGACAAGATAGAAGACCCCACATCTAGTTTACATGGATTTACATGGATGGTCATCCTATCATGGGTCTATATTTGTAGACGAATATCTATGTACATGTAATAAGAAGTTTATATGTTGAGTATGGGTATGTCTTCCCTCGGAAATTCATGAAAAGTTCAAAATATCATGATATTGTGTATTGTAATTGATGCAGGTCACGATCCACTTCAGATCCTCTCCATCACATTATAAGCATATCAATCGACATTATCATTTTCGACTTCATGCTTTAGGGGGCAAATCTTACAGGTCTATTTTGGCACATCACTCCTGACATTCATATAAGTACAATTAGTGCTCATCAAAACCTAATTTAGTTGTTACATGCCCTAGACAAATCATCACATTGAATGCTTCCATCCAAGAAAGTTTCTTAGCCTGAAGCCTTGTTGAAATGCCTCCTTGGGATACCAACATAGCCTTGGTCAGGGGTAATTGCACTGTATATCGGGCAGGCCCATTCAGGCTTGCACTACAGTGCACTTAGGCCCTCTTTGGCCTGTGTTAGGTGAGAATGAGCGAAATTCACATTGGATTATAGGAATATTCCTTGATTCTAGATCATTCTAAAAGGATCCCATCTCTTATCTCATCCTATGAGCTCGAATTTGGATAGAATAAGGATCAATTAACCTCCTATCCTATCATCCCTTTCTCCATGGAAACTAAATCCAAGTTTGGAAGGCCATTCAATACCCTCATTTATGACAAAACCACCTCCATTTACCTATAAATTGAGCACTCATCATAGTGAACAAGGGGCTAGAATCTAAAGTTTGTAAGGAAATTCTGTTGGTTTGAGAATTGATTTCATGTCAAGCAATGTTATGCTACTGGATTGGTGTGCTTTTGATGTGGTGAGGGTTGGATTGAAGCTAGAGGAGTGGCACATCATCAAACTGTATTGGGTGAAACTCTTCCTTCTACATTAATAAAGATTTATTCTTTTTTCTCATATTCTTGTTCATATCTATGATGATTATGTGTTTCAATGTCTTCAATTCCATTGGTTTATAGTAGATAGATCATGTATGCTTTGATTGTTTGTTGTTTCTGTTTCTATTGACATAGGTACAAATTGAATTTAGTTCAAGTGGGAGCGACGAGAGAAATTCAAAGGGGATTAAGGAAGCGAAAGACTACAAGTAAATTCCTTCATCTCATCTATCTACTATAGGAAAAGGTTAAACTACTTTTTTTTCTATTGTTCTAGGTGTAGCTACCCACCTAGGGAAAATGTGTTTATCCATAGATGAAAATTCCATATAACAACATTGCATCCATTAGGAGAGAGAGAGTTGAAGCTAAAGCGCAAGGTGTTAAAGGACCCATTCGACAAAGAGGGATTTGCAAATCCAAGTTCGCATGTTATCCTCATCACGTGATGAATATGGTGATGAATGAGGGTAATAGAGGGATCTAATAATACTGTCGGTGGCATGAGATGCCCCCGGTGTAGAAGCGACACTGGGCCTAGGGAGATCGGGGAGGAAAATATAAACATAACTTGACTAGGCATATACCAAATCATATTTCAAGGCTATCTAGAGAGATGTTTCCTTGGTTTGAGGGAAGTGTGAAGCGACATCTTTACTTATGGGGGCCATGATAGTTCTCAAAATCTAATCCATGTAGACATAGTAGTTGAATTCAAGAGATTTATAAAGGCGAGTAGCAAAAGTTTGATGAGAGGAATTCAAAAGTTTAGTACTGGTGTCATATCTACGAGGTAATTGGAAATATGATAAGAAGGAATTAGAAAGAGTTACAAAGGTGGAATGAGAGGCATGCGGTTGGTCGACATACCACTTGGAAGAACTCCAATTAGAGTACACTGGAATAGGCAAAGACAAATGGAGTCCTTGGTGACGAAGTTGGAAGACCACCACATATGGAAAGAGTGAACATGGTTGGTAGGGTCTTCTCCAAGATTCTATTTAATCTTAGGGATGCCTGAAGGAAATTTGGTTGGATCAAAGCCAACCATGTAGGGAAGTAGAGGTTGATTAATCGTGCCATACTCAAAGAGGCTCTGATATTACCTCCTTGAGGGTTACCTTGGATAAAACCAGTGTTACCCCCTATGTTTCCACCACCTACATTAGCACTTGACATGGTTACAGTTTTGGGTTGGGAGGATGCGAAATACGAGGAGGAGTGAGAGGAATCAGAAGAAATAGAGTCTGTATATGGAATAGGTGGGGGACTGGGAAGAGGGACCCTTACTCATTGAGCAGGGGTGAGAGGATGTCCTAAAGGAAACTCGGGGTGAAGGCCACAAATTATCAGTGAAAAATTCCTACGAGGCAATTGACAATACAAGAAATTCATCAACCAAGGGGGTATCCCTGGCATGAAGTCCCAACTAGACATCACACCATTTGGAGTAGGATCCTATTATAGAGTAACGACCCGACCACCATAACTCTAAGATTTTCCTTGCCTACAATGAATCACAAAAGAGAGTATGCACATAAAATTTGAAATCCTCAAGTAAGTTGACACTATGAAATGCCAATTTAAATATTTAAATAGAGACTTTCATGAGAGGGAAATAAATGTGAGCCTCTAACAAGAAAGTAAAAGTATTGTCATAAGAGAGACACATGAGACCAAGGAAAGGTTTGTTAGTTATCTAGCAAAATATTTCACATAGACATAATGAACATTAAAGTAAATACAACATACATTCAACAAGATAAGCACCAAAACCACTAAAATAGTTCAATTTATTTAGTGTAGATGAGAACAACATATATCGTAAACATTCAAAGAATAGTCTTACAACATCTACGACATACACATGGAAGTGTATTGGCTCAATGAGCTTTGAGTATTAAGTGAAATTTCCAATATACAAAATTACAATGATGAGTCACTAGCTCCAATAGTGGAACATTAAGTCACTTCTTCCTTCTCCAAAGAATGAGCTTCTCTCCTATGCTAAGCTAGAGAAGCCAAGGCTAGCTCTCCAAAGGCTAAGCCTTCAAAATCCCTTTGCTTGAGTTATGAGGTTTCTTTTATAACAAGAGGAGTGACAATTCATATCCCCTATGACTCTTGAGTTACCCTCATGACTCTTGGACTTCTAATGTGACCTTTGGACTTCTATATAACTTTTGGAATTTTCCTAAGGACTCTTTTATCCATATATCACTATGTGACTTTTCATATTTCACATATGACTCTTGGACTTTCACACATTACATTTTGTCCTTTCCTTTTAATAATTACATCATTACGTCTAGAAATAATGTGGCAAGACACATGGAAACACATAACATTGTGATGTCATTGGTATAAGTCACAACTTGAAAATGATGACATGGACTTCATGATGAGATGGCAATGCCAAGTTGTTCTTTGTGTTGCTTTGTCTTCAATCTTCGTGAGAACTCTATTTAATAATTCATTTTCATGAAAGATTTGATTTATTCTTCATATTCACCCTCCAAGGGGCTGAATATAGGGAGTCTTCACTATGATCTTGATCTTCAAACTTTTGTCACAATCTTGTGTCTCTTCATCTTCTTGTTCAACGATCAATTTGTCTTTACCGCTTCACAAGTGTGTTCTAGTAGTGTCTCCTTTGCTTGGGTTATGAGGTTTCTTTTATAACAAAAGGAGTGACCATTCATATCCCCTATGACTCTTGAGTTACCCTCATGACTCTTCGACTTATAATTTGACCTTTGGACTTCTATATGACTTTTGTGTTAGTTTTTGTAGCATCAAATGTGTTCTAGCCACAAGATTTGGTGGAGAGGCTAGAATACATGTATTCTCCAATATCTAGAAATTGTTTTTGGAAATTCCACCTAGAGATGACCTAATTAGACATATTAGTCATTTTTTAATATTTCCTAAGTCTAAACTTAGGAAATATGATTGATTAATCATAATTAATTAATTCATGGTGATAATGTTCTAGAAAAGTACATGGATTGATTTCTAGCTAATCCTAGCCATCGATTAAGATTTAATCCTAGTTCTTGAAGTCTCAACGCAAGATTTTAAGAAGAAGTCGATGGGGCTTGGAGAAGATACACAAAATCAGTTGAGCATTCAATTTTCCTGGGAAATCGATCTCCAGAGTAGCAGCATTCATTTGCTGAAGGGGATTAAGTGAGATTGAAGTAGTGAGAGAGGGGCAGAGATAGTGAGGATAGAGGAAGAGTTTCTAGTTCTGGCGACTATGTTGCAGAGAGGCAATGATTTCCATAGAGAGGAAACACAGATGCAGCGCAAAGCCCTCTTGGGGAGATTTCCATTTTGCTGGGGAGAAGGAGAAATTCATAGCCATAAGCTGGGCAAAGGGTCCGGAGGAAAAGAGTATTAGTTTCCCAGACAACTACTGATGAGATAGTGAGAGGAGATGCAGTTCCAAACTTGTGGGGGATGAAGTAACTACATAGGTAGACGTAGTGACTGTGCAGAGGGAGCAAGGAGCAGCTCAATTCAAGTTGAGGTCACTGTTGGATCGCCTGTGGAGTGAGAAATTTTTCTCACTAGTTATTATTACAGGTTATTTATCTGTTTAGATAGCCAATTTGAGCATCCATAAATTGTACTCATTTTTTCACTACTGCATAATATCAAAACCCTCAACTACTGCACTGATTTTCTCGAGTTGGGTTTCTCTAGAGACTTAGTCCAAAAATAATAGTGTATTTTGTGTGTGTGCATTTATTTCTTCCAACGTTTTTATTTATTCCACAATATTTTATTTGTGAAGTTTGCAGTGTATTTAATTCGATATTTGTCGTAGCACACAAGAAGTAAATTGTTTAAATGAATTAACAATTAGAAGAACTAACATCAGTTGCAGCAATAGGATTCTAGGTTAGAAAAATTTTCACATGGTATCAGAGCGCAGATTGTAAGCCGAAGAGTTCACTAGCACAAGGGAAGAGAAATTTCATAGCTCTGCGTAAGTAGCAGTTTCAAACCCTTAGAGGCAACACAGTTTCTTATTCAGGAGGGTCAATTTCTTGAGGAAAAAAAATCAATTTCTCTAAGAGAGCGACACAAAAATCATATTTATCCATTTCGAGGATTACCAGAGGTAGAGAGAGCAACCAATATTTTCCTTGCAGTGAAAATCTCTAGCTTGACGAAATATTTTTTATCAGTTGCTAGTGCAAAATAGCGTCATAAGGAATAAAGAGCACACACTAAGGGAAATTTTCCTCAGGGGACATTTAGCTTCAAAATTTCATTTTTCTCTTGCATATCAATAGTCATTGTGACAAGATTTACTCACTCCAGCAGGGAGTGTGTAGACCCTACCAACAACTGAGCAGAAGAGAAGAGGAGGATTTCGACTTATTTTGCTGAGATGGCCACTACCAGACTATGAGATCAGGAAAGGTTGGATGGTGCTTCCAGCTATGTCATGTAGAACGAAAGGATGTCCTTCCTTCTGGATGAATGACCTAAAGCCATCTATTGATGCAGTGGTAGATTTTCCCATGGATGCAGATCAGATGAAGGAATATAGAAAGGAGATGGAGAGGGTGAAGAGATTGATCCTAGATGGTGTCTGAGATCATTTTTTATATCACATAGTGGCCAAGGGAATGACCAAGGAGATGTAGGATACACTTTCCATGTTATACCAAGGCAGTTTCAAGCAGCGGAAGATGTACTTGGAAGAAAATATGAGATGCACCAGGATGTAGAAGGGAGAAGGCATAAACCCCTTCCTCACTAGGATTCAGGAGATCTAGGATCAATTTTCAGTTGTTAGGGCAACACCTCAACCCATAAACCTGGTACAACTAGATCTCAATAGTGTCTCAGAGGAGTGGTAGGTATTTGTCCAAATTATATTGGGCAGAAAAATATTTCCAGGTTGGGACAGGATGTGGACCAATTTGTAGTAGGAGGAGTTGAGATGATCTCTTTTAAAGAGATCCATCATTGGAAGCAACAACGGGTTGAAGCAGGTGAAGGAGGAGGAGAATTTGGCCCTTGCATCGAAGGGTCCTAGCCAGGTATAGGGGAGCAGCGAAGGAAGAAGAAGGACCTGTCAAAGGTCAAGTGGTTCAAATGTGGTGAGTTTGGTCACTATAACACACATTTTCCTCTTAGGAAGAAGGACAATGAGGAGAAGCGGGATTTGGCAACAACTCATGCCGATATTGATAGGGTAACCTATAAGCTAGAGGAAGATTTCACCATGTTTGTTGACATACCCCCAGGATTCGAATGGGGTGACTTGGTGCTATAGCCTCAGAGTGATATAGATGGGTAGGATTCTTGGTGAGGTCTACCTCTTGAATCAAAACCTTACTACATGAGCCCACAATATTTTAGTAGCAGGATGGGTCAGTGGCAGTAGATGCAGTCAAATGCTAGAGTGATAGATGCATAGTCTATTTGCATGTCAGATGTTGGGGAGTGCAGTACAGAGTTGGCAGTAGTGTAGTTGGCATAGTGCAGAGTCAGTAGCAACACAGATTCCTCAGTGACAGTGTAGATACTAGAAGCAGTTAGAGACTCAGGTGACAAATGTATCATATTGATCACAATTGATTTAGTATTTAGGATTCTTTTCAGTTGCAGTTGTTGCAGTTGCAATAGAAAAAGTTGGAGAGGGAGTTGTAGTGTAGATGCAGTGTTGGCAACAATTTTGTAGAGTTAGCAATAGCACAAATGAAACACACATGAGATTTGCGTAGTGGTTCGTGGGAAGCAATAGCCAAACATCAACAACGTGATAGGAGATGATGCAGAGATAGGGTGTTGTTTTAGCGGGTTGCAGCACTAGGACATAATCCTCGCTAAGAGGGAATGTTATTTTTTGTAGCATCAGATTTGTTATAGCCACGATATTTGGTGGAGAGGCTATAATACATGTATTCTCCAATACCCAGAAATAATTTATGGAAATTCCACCTAGAGACGACTTAATTAGATTTATTAGTCAGTTTTTAATATTTCCTAAGTCTGAACTTAGGAATATGATTAATTAAGTCATGGTGAGAATGTTTTAGAAATATACATGGATCAATTCTTAGTTAATACTAGCCATAGATTAAGATTTAATCCTGGTCGTTGAAATATCAACGGAGGATTATAAGAATAAGTCGATTGGGCTTGGAGAAAATACACCAAACCAGTTGAGCATTCGATTTTGCTTAGAAATCGATCTCCAAAGTAGTAGCATTCAGTTGCCCGAGGTGATTTAGTGAGACCGAAGCAGTGAGAGAGGGAAAAGATAGTGAAGTTGGAGGAATATTTTCCAGTTTTGGCGAGTACATTCCAGAGAGGTAGTTATTTCCAAAGAGAGGCAGTGCAGATTCCTCTTGGGGAGATTTTGGAAATATTGAGATGGGGGGTGAATCAATATTTATTTTCAATTGTTATTTTTACTAGTTAGATCACTTATATTTATAACAAAAAATGAACAATAAGAATAAATGATTTTATTAATTTCTTATTTACAATAAATCAAGTACAATATATGTAGGGCTCCAACCCTAGATGAAGACACTGATCTTCAATCTCCTAGACTCCAACCTTGTCAATTTTGAGGCACCAACCTCAAGGTCTCCAACCCTATATCTGGTTCAGGCTCTGACCTGGTTTCTTATGGACTCTGATCCTCTAGGGCTCTAACCCTATCTTCTAATGCACCAAACTTATCTTTTGGAGGCTCCAGCCTCTTGGGCTCCAACCCTTAGCTTTACTTTGTCAAGATATATTTGCTTATACTTCACGAATTCCAATGTCTTCTTCAACGATTCTTGTAAATCTTCAACCATCCCTTCACTTTAGTCTCCACATCTTGTCATCAATGACAATCTCATTCTTCACATGAAGGCATCACCAATGCTCTTCATCCAAACAAAACTTCTTTAAGGTCACCTCATGATGGATTCAATGTATAATGGTCTTCAATGATCTCCACAAATCTTCAATATGCCGCTTCACAAAGTTCTCCAACTCTACCCTATTCTTTTCTCAAGAGAATACTTCAACAAGTTCTATTTGTCCAATCCCAATAAATCAACACTTCGACCACGAAAACTATGAAAACTTCGACCATGATATCTTCAACCATGAAAACTACAACAACTTTTACCACAAAAACTACAGAAACTTTAACCACGATAGGTTCAACCATGGAAACTATGGCAGATGCGACAACTTCGACCACGGTAGCTTCAACCACGCCAACTATGACAACTTCAACTACGTAAACTGCGACCATAAAAAATATGAAAAATTTTACCACGACAACCACGAAAACGTCGACCACAACAACTATGGCAACATTGACCACAGAAACTTCGACCACGACTTCCTTAAAACCTTTCCCAAATAGTAAACTTCAATGTCCTCCTCAACCTCTTATTTTCTCCTCTAATTCTTGTCCAAATTCTATGCTTAATCTTAGAAAAGATCACTGAAATCTGGTGGCTAGAATGAGGAGATAGACTTATATTTATACTAGTTTTGTGTTCAGGTGAGGAGATACGTCATTTGAATGAGAGGCCAAGTTGCATGAGTTGGCTCATGTCGGCTTGCATTAAAATATATATTTCTTAGATTAAAAATCCATTTTCTCAATAACCACTGGGAGTTTCAGGGCAAGTAAGGGCTCATTAGAAAGAGGAAAAAATCCTCTTTAGGATGGTCTAGCTCCAATTGAGAAAAGATGCCTCTAAGGTGGAAAAAATAATTTTTCTTTGTGAAAGTCCTTAAATTCTATGCATAAAAAGTTTGGGAAAGTATGAGGTATGTTTGGGACAATATGGATTCTCCATTGTTTTACTTCTTCATCATCATAAGATCATGTAGGACATCTATGTCATCTTGATAGTATCCAAAAATGAGTGTATCATCCCGTGTCATCATATAATGGTGCAGTGATATGTCATAGGTAGCATCATTATAGGAAGCATCATTAGGAAAGTTCCAAGGTAGTCATCAAACCATCATATTGTTGGCATTATGAGACAAGTGTTGTCCTTGATGGCAAATCACTCAGATGATAAATTATAGTGCAGAAAAGTTATTTTCAAGTTCACGGAATTTTATGCAGAGAAAAGTTTACTTCATGTAGAGAAAAGTTCACGGA
>APFE031384584.1:0-31014 GCA_000404065.3 Pinus taeda | reverse complement strand
CAAAAGTTGCAAAAAATCCCAATTCAAACAATATTGCCAGAAATTGAAGAGGAAGGAAAAACCATATTGGAACCTGGATCAGTCACAGATACAAGAACCCGACAACTATGAAATCAATCAATTTCAGAGTATCTCATCAAGTGGAAGAATTTACCCACTGAAGATTCCACATGGGAGGACAACAATTTTATACAGAAGCATCAAGAACTACTCAAGCGTTGAGGACAACACTTTTTGAAGGAGAGGGGCATGTTAGGCCCCTATACTACTAGTGTAACCCCTTATTGTTATTAGTAAAAACCACTTATTATATTGATGTACCCATGTAGTGCCCATATTGTTACTATTGTGCCCCATAGAAGCCCACTATTGTTATTATTTTGCCCTTACATTATTATTGTTATGTAGGCTCTGATTATGTTATGACCCCTTAGACTCCTATATATAGAAAGGAGATCTTTTCATTTGTATCATCGAATAATTGTTCATTTATGTAATGTAAAGGAGGTTTCCCCCTCGAAGAGGCTAAATTCTAAGGCGTTGATCTCTCTTTTTCATCTTTTCTTGAGCTGGTTTCATAACAGGTTCATAAATGTAGAAGAGGTATCACACATTATATATACAATTTATATTTTTTCCTTTCTTTTAATACACAATAATCTATGATAAATATTACTTTCTTGATCAAGTTAGGAAGTGGTAATTAATTAGTTTTCACTTTAATTAATCTATTTTGGCAAGATGTTAGGATTCACGAACCTAAGTGTAGGAGTTGAAATTGTGAAATCAAAGTTCCAAGAATAAAAGGAAACAAGGTTGCGAAAACAAAAGTGAATGAAAGTAAACATGAAAGAATCCAAACTACCCCAATGTAACTCAAGGAAATATACTATGTTGCAAGAAAAATAATGTTATGTTATTGCTTCACAAAAGTGAAGAAATCCATTAAGAAAAACTAAAAAGGATGATCTGTGATACTAAGAGCAATGATGTTGCTATGACAAATTATTATTCAATTCCTCAGTGTTCATTTAACCATGCTACATTGACTAATTGAGGTGCTTGATAAACAACCTAAATGGAATCATAAAGAATAATGCAAAAATAGAGCTCTCGTGTTTGTTTGATAGGAAATTATTTACTCTACAAGAATACCTATAACTCTATAGGAAACTCTATAAATGTCATAAGTGCGATAATTGATAAAGGAAAGATGAAATATGGTAGGTTAAGCTAATTATAACTTATGGAAAATATTCCCATCACTCAAAAAATAAGAAATGTTATCTTCAAGCATCTACAAGAACATTAAACTATATCAGTACCACAATATAACAATACAAAATTATAATAGCTTCACGAAACGTGTGGAAATAAGGTAAAAAAAGTATGAGAAGGGATCCAAGGTGTCTATGGGTGGGCCCTCTCCAAGGTTCTTCCAAACCTTAAATGAAATCAACCTAAAAATACACAAAAATATTTAACTTTTGATTAATAAAAAATTGTCATTACTTTAATGAAAATTCTAAATATTATAAATTTTTTGAGGAACAATATAATTCTTTCTCTGAAAAAAAACCTCCTTAACTCAATCATGTTTCCTTTCTTATAGAAAATGTGACAGAGAAACATGCTCAATAGCATGACTATTTTTCCCTAAAAGAATCCCTAGCATCATGGTAATTCTTCCATTATAAATTCTTGTGTAGCCACCATGTCATTAACTAATGATAGCTTTGATTTTTTAACAATCCTGTATATGTATATTATCAGCCAATGGGATTGGTTCCCTATCTTCATGCTAGGATGTTGCGAGGCTATTAAAGGAGCTTGTTAGTCTTCACAAACATGTCCAAATTAGGATGCTAAGATTATAAAATGTCACACAAATCATTAGTATTGCTAGATATCTTCAATGCACACTTCAACACAAAGAATGACATGTAAAATAGAAAAATCCATAATAATTAATGTTAGAAATACATATACTCCTAAGTTGTAGAGGTTATAGAGGGGCATTCAGATGCTCAATTCAAGCACCCATCATATTCCCCTACTTAAATGTTTACCATTTCTGTGTAAGTCACCTTTTGAATCTTATTGATCCCTCAGTTGTTGCTCCCTTATCTCTTTAGCAACTTGTATCAAATTCCATGTTATATACATAATTAGTTCTTCTAAACAATAAAACATAGGTGCTATACCTACTTCCTTTCATTTTCTTGGTTCTTCTTCACAATTGTTGTGTTCTATAATCCTTAGAAGGAAAGACACGTTGAATCATAGTATAATCCATTGTATACCAATTATTTCACTTATCATCTTGTAGAATGGAGTCTTATCTAAGGCATGACATAAATTCTTGGATGTGTAGAGTTTCCTCAGTTTCAAGATATATTTTATAGCCTGCCATCTTCTCTTGCATGCATATATGGATTCATCACCTAGTAGTCTAATCATGTCCTTAAAGTGCAGTATCACCTCCTTCTATTTATGCTTCCAAATTTGGAGTCCCACATGTTATTCCTCCATGAGAATGTTGTGGGTTGTAATAAATATTAGGGGGTTAGTTAACTCTTATCTTACCCATAGTGGTTTGGTCACCTCTTACCTAAATGTGTTATTCACCTCCTTATCCCTTATCTCCCCTTTCCTTAGTTAGGATGAAAAGGCTAGAAGTTGGACACCACCCACATGGGCATTTGGATCTAATGATGGTGAGATAGGAATCACCATATTATGCAAATATAATTCACATACGATTGCTTTCTTCTCCATGCAATATTTTTTCACTATCATAATGATGTCCTTGGGCGTATATAGTTGAAACCCTCCTTATTTTATTAAATAAGAAATATAGCCAAAATTTCTTTTGCATTCATTTTCCTTGTGGCAAAAGTTGTTATATTTGAAATACTCAATTTCATTCATCAGGGGGAAGGAGTTTCTAGACCTAGAATTGTGATAGTATTTAAATCTAAAATTTTTGTGTCTTTCAACTTTGACCTTTCTACAATTAATGGCTTTATGTCAAAAAATATGACATGAATAACGATGTCCATAGAACAACTCTCGGTACCTCAAAGTTGAAAATTGATGAGCTTGAGAAAATAAATTATACCTTAGTTGTCTTGTTGGATGATTTACATACATGTGTGGGGAAGTATTTGAATTTTAGCAGACTTTCCCAATTATTGAGTGCTTCTCTAAATTGTTTTCCATTTATCTTCATCGTATCTTCCTTGTAATTCCTCTGCATAGATTTAAACGCCTTCAAGTCTTGTGGAACTGATATTGGCCTTTCCTTTAAAAGTTTTCGTGTCTCATGTTATCCAAGACCTACCTTGTTTGTTGGAGATCTTTGACTGCTCATAATGTGTTATGTACCTATCATACTAATGTATCCCATAGATTACTTTTGTTATACCCCATAGAATCCCACTATTGTTATTTTTGTGCACTTACATTATTATTTTTTTGTAGTCCCTAATTATATATTGACCATTTATACTCGTATATATACCAAGTAGGTATCATCATTTGAGTCATCTAAGAGTTTCTCATTTAATTGATCTAAAATGAGATTGAAACTTTCCCCCTCAAAGTGGACTATTATCTAGTCATTCATCTATATTTTATTATTTTTCTACGTTCTTTTGATATTGATACATTACATTTGGTATCATATCTCTTGATTCTAGGGTTTTTCTCCTTCAAACGAGTCATTGTGGTGTTTTCACTCTAAATATCTCGTATGAAGCTTTAAACCATGAAATTTTTATCATGCGGAGGAAAAATATTGAGGAGCATGTGGTTAAATTATATGGTTCGCAGTCTTTCTACAACTGAAAATATTTATTCAAAGTTTTTTCCTTCTATTTGTTCATAACCCTTGTCGACCAATATTTCTTCGTTTCTTACAACTTGTCCTTCCTCATTTATCTTATTCTTGAACACAAGTTTCAAGCTGATAAAATTGTTATCATTAAGGTTTGGAACAAGCTCCCAAGTGCCATTACTCTCAATTTCTTTGAATTCTTCATTCATTTATTTCACCGAAAACTTGTCTTGACTATCCTAACACATATTTTTCCCCTCAATTTGTGGGAGTATGGAAATATTTCTATTCTTGATGAATTTCCTTCGATTTTTGACACTAATCCTTTGATCAACAATTATAGGACATTTTGAGTGTTTAATTTGTACTTACCTTGATGGGCTCTAGTTCCTTTGTGCAATATATTCTTCCTCATCATCTTCTTTAGCTTCCTCTTCTTCTTGACTGCATATCTAAGAGCAGAGTCCTCCGTATCATCTCACTTCTCATTTTCTTTTGACTTCAATGTATGAGGTAGTGTTTCATGAATTACAACATCGATCCAATAATCAACCCTTTTTTTCTTCTTGTTAAGCACTTTTAGTGTTTTCTCTTAACTAATAAAATATCCAAGGAATATACCCTCATATGCTCAAGAGTCAAAACTTCTAAGGTATTTATCATTTATCTTGATATATCATGTACTCCCAAATACCTTGAAATGTTTTACAGATGTTAGTCATGCTTTCTGTGGTTCAGAAGGGATTTTTATTGTTGTTAGGCCTGAGCTATATTCTATTTTCTATGTAAAAAGTTACTTGAGATATTTTTCCCCAAAAGGTGTGTGTAACCTTCCCTTCATCAGTAATTTATCTGACCATCTCCTAAATGGTTTTCATTTTCCTTTCAACCACCCCATTTTGTTGTGGTGTTCTTTCTACTAAGTACTTACTCCTTATGCCATGTTTTTAAAATAAATATTAAAAATCTTTTGATATGAGTTCTCCTCCCCAATCAGATCTCAGGAATTTAATCCTAAGCTCCTTCTCGTTTTCAATGTAAGCCTTGAATATTTCAAACTTGTTCATGCCATCTAGATTTTCCATCTTCAAGTAGTCCTAGTAAAATCATCAATAAAAAAAAATGTTTCTTTGTCCTCTTTGGATATTTCTTCTTATGGGAACACATATATCAATGTGAACCAACTCCAAATGTTTAGAAGGTGAGAGATCCTCTATTTTGAACCATTTCCTTGTTTGTTTTCCAAATTGACAAGTGTTGCAAATTGGACTGTCAAGATTTAATAGTGTTGGTATGCCTCTTACTAACCTTAACTTACTAATATTGAATATATTATTTAAATTTACATGCCTCAAAATTATGATCCATAGCCATATTTGATGTGTTTATCTCTACTAGAAATTAACTCTATAACCATAAAATAGAGACACATTGTTTCGAGTCCTAATATCCATTATTTCCAACTTTCCATTTTCTATTTTTCATATGTCACAATCCTTAAACTGAAAAGTCACATAAAATCCATTGTCACACATTCGACTTACACTCAGTTGTTTTTTCTTGACACCATCCATGTATAAGGCATTATGTGGCTTGGTCTTTCCATCCATAATGACTATGCCCTTTCCATTAATTTTTATCTAGGGCATTATTTCTAAATGTTACATTGTCATTGATTTTCTCCTTTACAAATAACAAACTTGCTGTTGTATATAGTCTTATTCTATGAGCATCCACTACATACAATTTTCCTTTGTGACCGGGTGTAGATAAGATAAGTCCACACTCAGTTTCCTCAGTCTTCTATTTCCACTTCTTCATTTCTCTTAGAAGTAGCAACTATTTAGAGATAGGTTGTTTAGAAGTACGTACAAACTTTCTTCTGCATTCATTTTCCTTGTGGCAATTTTTTTTACATTTGAAACACTCAATTTCATTTAGAGGGGGGAGGGATTTCTACTCCTAGAGAATGAACTTTTAGACCTAGAATTCATACAGTATCTAGATAATGGTTCTCTCTTTCAACTTTCACCTTTCTAATGGATTTATGTCCAAAAATATGAAATGAATAACATTGTCCATAGAACGACTTTAGGTATGTAAAAGATGAGAATTGATGATCTTTAGCATATTGATTATACCTTAGTTGTCTTGTTGGCGTATTTACATATATGAGTGGGCAAGTATTTGAAAATTTTGTAGATCTACTAAATTATTGAGTGCTAATTTGTCTTCTATTTTTCTTCATTGTCTCTTCCTTCAATTCCTCGACATAACTTTGAATACATTTGATTATTGTGGACTTGATACTAGTGTTTTCTTTAAAAAAAAAAAATTGTCTCAAAGTATCCAAGAACTTTTGTGCTAGAGATATTTGATTTCTCATAATGTGTTAGGTCCATATAATTCTAGTGTATCCCTTATATTATTATTCTTTTACCCTATATAAAACCACTATTTTTAGTATTTATTATTAATTAATTGAAATTCATTTTTCATTGTATCTTTCCATTTCTATTTAAATATGTATTTGATTTCGTTCTTGCATAAATTTACAAGATTTACTTTGTAAAAAGTGTCCCTTTAAACTATCTCAAACAATAATGGAGAGATATATTATATTACATATATCATTATATAACTTCTAAGGTTCAATATGTCGTAGAGTTTTTGTATCACATCAAACTATTGATGGCTTTTCTTGGTCGTGATCTTAATTTACCCTACTTTCTCCACAAGAGTTTAGCTGATGGATAAAAACTATCATTATGATAATAAGAACCCAGATAGGCCACTCTTCCCCCATTTTATTACATGTATTTTAGTTAAATTTCATTTTCCCAATGTCATCAAATAGCAGGAAAGTTTTCCCATACAAAATGGTTTCCAAAAAAACCTACAGTTGAGACAACATGGTGTTGCACTGAATACTCCACTTAACCCTCCCTCTCCACTTTCAACTCAACTTGATTCTCATGATAATGAGGTGAATGTCGAACCATATATATTTATTATATTGTAACAAAAATGCATATTGTTCGTGCCCAAAACATAAATCATCATTCCCTTAAAGCACCACACAAAATTAATGTCATCCAATAGGGGGAAATTTTTCCCATACAAAATGGTTTTTAGAAAAACCTACAATCGAGTCAACATGGTGTTGCACCAAATACTTCACTTAACCCTCCCTCTCCAGTTTCGGCTCCACCTGATGCTCATGATGATGAGGTGAACGTCGAACCATATATATTTATTATACTATAAATAAATGCATATTGTTTGTGCCCAAAAAAAAAATCCTCATCCCCTTAAAGCACCACTTAAACTTAATGTCATCCAATAGCAGGAAAGTTTTCTTATACAAAATTGTTTTCAGAAAATCCTATGGTCGAGTCAACATGGTGTTGCACTGAATACTCCACTTAACCCTCCCAGTCTAGTTTAGGCTCCAGCAGATGATCATGATGATGAGGTGAATGTCAAACCATATATATATATATATATATATTGTAATAAAAATTCATATTGTTTGTGCCCAAAACATAAATCATCATCGCCTTAAAGCACCACACAAACTTAATGTCATCCACTAGTGGGAAATGATTCCCATACAAAATGGTTTTTAGAAAAACTTATAGTCGATTCAACATGGTGTTGCACCCAATACTCCACTTAACCTTCCCTCTCGAGTTTCGGCTCCACCTGATGCTCATGATGATGAGGTGAATGTCGAATCATATATATTTAATATATTATAACCAAAATGCCTATTGTTTGCGCCCAAAACATAAATCATCATCCCCTTAAAGCACCACACAAACTTATTTCATCTAATAGCGGGAAAGTTTTCCCATACGAAATGGCTTTGAGAAAAACCCACGGTGGAGTCAACATGATGTTACACCGAATACTCCATTTAACCCTCCCTATTTAGTTTCTGCTCCCCATGATGCTTATGATGATGAGATAAACGTCGAACCATATATATTTATTATATTGTAAAAAAATGCATATTGTTGGGGCCCAAACCATAAATCATCATCCCCTTAAGGAAGCAAACAAACTTAAATGTTAACTTTTTAGAACTTTCTAGGTAAAAAACAAGCTACATCGAAGTTTTGGCAGACGCATTTATTGCAAATCGTCGTGTTGCTTAACGTTTATTTAAGTATGTTAAGTTAAATAGAAAGCTACCTTGCTTTACGTATGCTTTTGCATGTCGTGTGTTTGTAACACGTAAACTTTAGCCTGTGAAGATCGATCCAACCTCATGTCTTGCCGCAGAAGAAGTGAGTGGAATACCATTCGGAAACATAAATATTTGGAGATATTAATGTTGTTGTGCCCAATTCATTTAGATTTCATAAGAGCAATTTTAAGATTCGAACTAATAAATTTCAAATTTCAAAAGAAGAGATTCCATTAGGACACAAACCATTGATCCTCACTAGAAACCTGTTATATATATACATAATGTTCCATATGCTTGGTTGATGCTCATTGCCCAAACATTCCTATTCCTCAGATCCATGTGAATAGTATATATCGACTAAAATTGTTTTGTATTTTCGATGTATGAACAACACTTTTCCAACATATTTTTCGGGTTCTTCCAAGTAAGAGCCACTGCAATCTGTTGTTAAAGTGGATGAATCCACTTCCATTCTTTCTCGCCACTGAATTTATTTTCCTGCTACCTGATGTGCTTTCTTTTCTTTTTTCTCGAAAAACTGAGCTTATGTGTTGTATAAAAAGTAGAAGACCGTTATGTAAAGTCAACCTTAGACATAGGAAACGAATAGATTTTTTATTCATATGAAGAAAAATATGGATGGAGCAACATTGTGTGATATCCTGCTTAAACATAGGAAACAAATCCATTTTAGGACCAAGGCAAAAAATTAGCATGGGCAAAAAATTATATATATATATATATACAAGTCACATCTTAATAATGGATCATTACACTTTTTTAATTATAAATTTCACACTCTTAAAAGAAAAAATTTAAAATACCATGACATATTTCAAATAAAATGTATATATCCTTGTCATAGGTGACAATCCTAGTACAATAGTGGGTATCGTAAAATTATATAGGCAAAGAAGTATTAATTTAGAAAACATACCATAACACATTTATAACTAATTAGTTATGTTATTTTGTTATAAATTCATGTAAACAAAACCAATGCATATATTACCAAAAAAAAACCTTAAATTTTGCAAAGAAAAAAAAATATATCCCATAAAAGAACAAAAAATATAAATGCATTCCAAACCTTGTATAAATATGGAAGTATATATTTAAAAAAATAATAGAACACATTCGTAACTAATTAGTTACTAGATTTTATTATAAATTCATCCCATAAAAGAATAAAAAATATAAATGCATCCAAAACTTGTATAAATATGGCAAAAAATTGCATTTCCATGATGTTAATATTTTCCAATTTATAAACATTGTAAGTCAAAAAAATAAAACAAAAAGATACACTCATACACTACTATATTAGGAGTCCACCATATACCATAAACTAAATCTTCCATGTTACATGTAGATGAACTTAATATCATATGATTTTGACAAAAAATATTAACATGAAAATCGCAGAATGATTGGTATTATATATATATATACACACACACACACACACATTTTGTATTTTCATGATGTTAAATATATGTCACAATTTTAAAACATCATAAATTAAAAAAATAAAGCAAAATGATACACTCCAACATAGGAGCTCACTATATATTTTAAACTAAATTTTCCATGTTACATGTAGATGTACTCAATACTATAGGATTTTGAGCAAAATATAAACAAATATATATGTGTGTGTGTGTGTGTGTGCGCGATCGCATGTGCGTGTGTGTATGTATTCAATTTTAATAAATAAATAAATAATAGTATCTAATAAAATTTGTAAAATATAGTATTGTACTAAATATTGAAAAAACTAAAACACTAAAAAAAAAGAGAAAATGTAATTACATTTAAAAAAGATTAGCTAAATTCAAAGTTAATAGATACTATATCATATTTGTTCTCAAAGAAAAACTCAATAAATTTAATTAAATGCCTAAAAATAAATTACTAATTTGTAATTTAGTACCCAACTAAATTAAAAAAATTAAGAACAATAATATAAAATGATATAATTAAATTTAAAAAAAGATATCAATAAATTAGTGATAAATTATATGTTTTTTAAAGCAAAAATTAAAAAATCATTAAATTCAAAAAAAATAAAAAACATGAAAATAAAAAATCATTAAAATCAAAAACAAATTTGGAAGAACATGAAAATCTATAACTAACTAACAAATTAACACATGAAAATCTATAACTAATAACAAATTAACACATTTCAAAACAAATTTGGAAAGCATGAGAATAAAAAATCATTAAAATCAAAAACAAATTTAGAAAAAATCGTAAAAAAAGCATGAATAAAGTTAACCGTTGCATTGATCCTATCCGTTGCAGAAAAGCATCCAACCTATCCGTTGCAGAAAAGCGTCCAAGAAGTTAACCATTGCTATCGGTTGAAAGGACGCGGAGGAATATATATATGAACTCTTACATCTTCCTCCATCTCTGTTTTGCTTGGCATGCTTGTCTGATTGTCTGTTAGTGTAGGTAGCCTACTTCTATGTCGACTTCTGGTGGAGCAGATCGGAGGTAAGTTAATGATCACTTCTCTTTCTTTCACGCCTTAATTTCTTCAGAAATAGTTCAGTAATTTTGATAGGAGGCAACCTGCAACCATATCGTCAGGTGGAAAAGTTTAATGGTTGATGATCACTTCTCTTTTTGCCGTTTCAATTTCTGAGAAACCGTTGATCTTTTTAGATGCAGATAATCATATGTTGGGACAACGGAGTGGAAAGAAGGAAATGCCTGTGGCTTCAGAAAATGAAATCGAGTTATAGGTATGTATCGATGTAGCTTCTCCTTCCTTCTTTGATGTCAGTAGTTTTGCCACGGCTTCTTGTATATGCTGGTTTCAATTAATTCATTTTTGGCTCTCGATATACTAAAACAGATGGACTCAAACAAGGTAAACTTTGATCTCTATATATTAAAATAGATGGAGTTAAACAAAACTTAACTTAAACTAATAAAAACTAAGAAAATATTTAATCCTGTACTTCATTTGTAATTCGGGCCGTAGTCTGATCTCATTTGGTCAGAGGGATACAGAAACGAAATGCTTCGCGAGATGCTGAACATGTTAGAAATGAGTGTTTTGAAGGAGTGAGAGAGTGCAGCAGAACAAAGCTTGAGTAATAATAAAATGTACCTCGAATAATAGAATGTAATAATATACATAAATGCTGAACTGAAATCAATATTATATTTATTTATTTGTTTTTATTTATTTATTTATTTATCATATAAATATAATCAATATAATTTTTATTTATTTAAATATATATTTGTAGATATAATATATAAATTTTATTTATTAATAAATATTTCACGTTATTTTGTTTTTTATTTTTTTTAAATTACTTTTTTATTTTTCAATTTGTGAAAATAAACAAAATATTTTTTTCAAATATATAAAAAATACAATTTGCCATAAATATTATTATTTTTTAATTTTATACCAATAAGCCTCTTCTTATTGGAATGGTTATCTCTTCCACACTAGTTTTGATTAACAAATTAGATCGTGTCTGATGATGAAATTCATTATATTCTCAAGACATTTCATGATGGGCCTTATGGACTAAATTTTGTAGACAGGAGAATAGGTCATAATGTTCTTGACCATGAAAACTTTAATGTACCACTAGACCTCCATTTAAAATATAACTTCCTCTAACCACTAATGATGTACTTGTAGAATTGAATCTCCTTGACTCAAGGAAAATATCGATAATAAATTTTTCTATGAACTTACTTCTATCTATGAAAATACAAATGAACTACATTTTTGACAATTATATAAGTAGGTAGTTTAGGTAATGAGCATATCCAGTAGTCAATTATACAAAAAACTTTCTTCACTTACACAAATTCATACATAGATAACTTGTAATTGTTGATATTGAAGTACCAAATAACAACAAGATTCATCATATTCTAATAGATTCACATAAATAAATCAACAATATATTCTCTTAGTTCTGAACAATATCAAGAACTACTAATTTGAACTATGCCACTCTGTTCATTAATTGGTTATGCATCTTTCCATTTGAGACAAACGAATATAGGAAAATAATTAACAAATAATAAAACCAATTATAGTTTTCTTCCACTCCATATATACATTCATTATTGAAAATATGAAACCCATAAAAATAAAAATAATCATAGCATGACTTCACATATTTTAAGGAATGACTAATAGATTCTTTGGAGGAATAGCTAGTAAAAACAAAATAAGAATGATTTTCTTACAAGTAAGGAAGCGAAAGTAATCACCAAAACTCAAAATGGTGTGGGCAATGTGCACAGGACAAGAGGGAATTATGGATTCCAATTATCAAGTTATTCATACAAATATTACATATTGATATTGTGGGATCATTTCTAACATTTGGATGAAGCATTGAGAATGAGGATATAAGAAGAAAAAGTCCTTTCTTTCACTCGATTCCAATTTGACTTCTCTACAATTACTTGCAAGGGTACACACCTGTTGTGGCATCGAATGTATGCACAATTATGTAAAGTGGTAACCTTCGATGCAGACCTTTTTGATCCAGTTATCATCCATGGAACCTAACCAAAATATGTTTATGTTTCCAAATAAGAAGAGGTTTAGATTCAAGAACCAAAAAAAATAATATTCAAAGATTGAATTCCATTACAAAAAAATATTGGGTAAATCAAGTTTATTTTCCATCTACGTTTTTTGTTAATGTGTTTATGATGATGCATTCATTTGTTGTTCCTTATGCCTCCTACACCATATTCATCTTTGAAAATTATCCCGTGGACACAGGAAACAACAACTACATGACCATGCTTGTGAAGGTCAAGATGTGGTACAATGTCACTAACTTCACCAATCACTTTCCCACTCGTAGGTTTTGTAATGGTAGAATACAAAGACACCATGAGTTAAGTCAGTGATGGAATTCACAGGAATGGATGTTCCCATTCCAAAATCCAACCAAGCATTCCATAGTAACGAAAGTTCCAAGGAATGTGTTTGTGTCTTGTTATATTAGCCTCTATTTCATAGGTAAAGCACAACATCGTTAGGCAATTGAGGTATAAAATCAGACCATCAAAATTATGTTGAACTGATTAGGTAGAAGAAATCTCTAATCAGGATATTTCACACAAAAATCAATGGGGAACCTTGGGATGTAACTTAGTGCACTGGCAAATTAACATAAAGGAAATGTGATGCATAAAATAAATAGAAGCAGATGAATGTATAGATTAATCAAGAACCTTGGGTATAAAATTTTGTTTGACAACAGTTTCAATTATTTTGCATAGAGCATAAAGAATTGTCCTTGTTTTCAGAACTACTGGAATGGATGAAGATTTGGATCAAGCTAGATAACCGTTTCAACTTTTCTTTTATTGTATACATGCATGAATATCCTCAGCTTTACAAGGCTTTAGACCACTAATGTTCAATAGTTTGTAGATTCAATGGATAGATGGAGAATACCGACTGTACCAGCAGATGCATATATAAACACATAAGAATGGCCAACAACAGGAAGTAAATGAAGCTTGCAAATCTAATTTATCAATGCAAAGATAAGATGACAATTATCTGGTATTAGACACAGAAGAAACATGAACAACATGTTCAAGTGCAAGCTTAGAAAATAAGAGAAAATGGAAATGGAACATATAACAACAAAAGAAGATTATATTGCTAGAATGAAGATGAGAAGCTTGAGTAGCAAAGTATCCATAGTCTCCAGAAGTTGAACCCTTGTTACTCTGAATTTTCACATATTTATAGGCCCTTACAATGCTCTCGAGCTTTCTGAGGTTCGCGAGGTCTTAATCTATTCCCTCTGTCTTTAACAACTTGATGCCCTGACTAGGCATGCATGGGATCGGAGGTTTCTTCTCTAAAGCAGAGTAACCTCATTCTGGTACTTTGTTGTGCTGGAAGGGAGCTCGCTCATGCCAGAGATGCCCCTTGATCACTTTTGTTGGTTTTGGCTCTGTTGCATTGTTGATTCTCCATGATCGCTTTTGTTTCGGGCTGCGTCGTGCTATGGCCCTTTTTTTCCCTTTCTGGCCTCTGTCTCCCGGTAACTGTTCCCTGGCCTCTGTTCTATGATGGAATGGGTATACGAGCCTTTGTAATCCCTTTAAATCCTAACAATGATTGTTTTATGTTTTATACAAAAAAATCTACAACACTGCAAACTCCCACTAAGATCTATTTATTTCAGAGTTAAAAATTCCTTGGACTCTATCTATTCCTATATCAGGTCCATCCTTATCGCTATCGCAAATCGCAAGTGGCCCGTTCCCTTGCTTCCCCTTTGTATTTTAGAAATACATAAAAAACTGCGAAAATGCATTGAAAATGGCTTTTCTGGGACCTCAAATATTATGAAATAATATTTAGAATACCGTCAGGTCTGGTTCATTGTGTAGCACACATATATGTGTAAAGGCCCCTCTCCCTCGTGTTGCTCTGATGCGATATAGTGATATTATCTGATCACAATCGCATATCATGCCCGGAGCCATTGATAGCGCTATTCGCTAATCTCTGATAGTGATTGTGTGATGCGATGTGGGTCGTTGATCTACTTGCTTGATCAACGGTCCATGTTGTATCATTGATCATTGTCGCAAGTTCCATACCATATGTGTCGATATCCACCAATTGACTTCGTCGATTGTGACCCGCCGATCAAATCTAGACCATTGATCAGCCAAATCTAACAGTTTCTATGTGTATCAATGTTTATGCCTCTAATAATTGGTTTTTCATTGTTTCCTATGGTTTTCTACCTCCTCACAGTGCTTTTCTACCATTCCGAGGACTCTTGGCATGCGATTATTTTGATCTTTGAGTGATCCTTAAGAAAATTTTGAAGACTTCTGGAGTGTTTTGGATTCATTTTTGGGTCATTTGCCAACAAGGCTAACATTGGCTACTTCTGGGGATGAAAGCCTCCCTGTGAGGTTTCAAGAACTACAGAGCAATGCCTTTATTATAAAACCAAAATCAAATCTATCTCCTAGTGTTCCATTGGGCATGGAGCCTATATTGTATAGAAAAAATAAAAACTGAAAAACATATTTACAATATCAAGGCTTTAAAGCCTTAAATGAAATCAAGTTTCAAGAATCGCCCATTGACCAGGCCGCCAAAGACATCTTCTCCTTCCAGACTGTGTAGAATAAAGGTATTGTTCTACTAAATTTGGGAGATGACAAATGGACCTGTCCATAAGGAGTCAAACTTACCATGATTACCTTTCTTTTCCTTCATCACATCCCATTTGAGAAACCAGTCACCAACTTGGAAATTATCCATTTTTGTTTTCCTGTCAAAGGTTTCTTTGATTTTCTTCTATGAAATTTTGACTTTTCAACCAGATGCTCTCTAATCTGTTGTAATTCAACCAGGTTATTCATTCTCCTTACCATGTCATTCATTTCATCCTATTCTTCTTGAAAGAATTTGGCCACAGGGAGAATAAGCTAGATATGAAAAACAACATTATTGCCATAAACCAGCTTGAATGAAGAATTTCCTATGGACTTCTTGTTGGTAACTTTGCCAGCCCACAGTGCAAACTTCAACTTGGAATCCCATCTCTTTTTGTTGTTCTCCTACTGTTTTTTGACTATCCTTACAAGACTCTTGTTAGATGATTCTGCCAGGCCATTACCTTGAGGATAATATGAGGTATAATGCACCAATTGAATTCCCATGGATTCACACATGCCCACCTAATCTTCTGCCTTGAAAGTTGTTGCATTATCAATGACTAGTTTGGTTGGGCACCCAAATCTAGTGAAAATGTTCTCATTCAAGAAATTTATGACAACTTGATGATTAGCATTCTTAGTGGGTATGACATCGATCCATTTGGTAAAATAATCAGTGGCTACCAAGATCCATTTGTGTTGGCAGGGACAACAGTTCTTTAAACATGAGTTTCCTTGGCATTATTCATATTCAACCTCAGGTTATATCTGTGCTGATCTTCATTTTGTAGAACAGCTCCACCATCCCACTTTTGGTTGATCTGGTCATTGAATAATGACTTTTCCTAGGAAGCTAAGGTCAAAAAGGAGGCACTGCCTTTGTCTTCCATACAATGGATCTCATCATCTTCATCAAAATACTCTTCGTCCACGACTACGTTCTGGAAAGGGGTCTTCACCGTTTTGTCTTCATTCGCATCTTTGCTTCTTTGCAGAATCTGCAACTGCTCATTAGCTCTTCTATATGGATTTGGATTTGGATTTGTAGGAGTAAAGGTATTATGAACTCTTCCTTTCCTAGGGTGTTGCTCAACCTTTAACTTGGAGATTTCAGAGGCTAATGACTCTATCATCTTAGTCATTTTATCTATCTTAGGGTTTAAAGATGATGAAGACTTGCCCCTTTGTCTTCTTCTATCAACATTTCCCTTGAGCTTATCTGTAGCCATGATGTTTGATTCTACTTCCAAGGCTGCATCTTGCATATCAGCCAAGGTAGCACATTGCCTCTCCCTCAATAGTAGACCGAAGTCAAATCAAAATCACTGGCATAGGTGAGTTTAGTAGAGGTAGTGGTGGGTTTTACTTCAGCTGGTATATTGTTGTACATGTGGTTAAACCTCTTATTAAAATCAGAAAGCAACTTACCATTTTCCCTCTTTATGTTGCCAAACTCGGTGTGGTAGTAGAGTAGATCCTTCTTATACCCCCAATGATTTAGGAATGCATCATCTAAAGCCTCAATATCTGCTATAGATATTGGGGTTAGTTCTCTGAACCATTTTCTAGCCTCTCCATCTAGGCTTTGGATAAAGACTCTCATCCACACATCATCTTCACTAATGTCCAAGTTATCAACATAGCTATAGAATGATTCAAGATGATTCTCATCTATAACAACTTAAGTACCAATGAACTTGGGCCTATACTTCTGCTATTTTGTAGTAGGCATGGAATTCAAAGGAGTGGGCACTACTAGAGTTCCATACCTAGCAGCTATGATTCTTTCCATTTTTGTAGTTTCTTGTGGTCCTGCCATAGCTGTGGTGGCTATAAGGGTACTGGCAGTCTGAATGATAGAGGGCTGAGGAGTGACTGATAAGACTAAGGGAGTATGATGGGTATAAGGTAGGGTTTCCTTTGGGCATACAACAAAAGGAGAACCTAAAGAATAAGGAGCTTTATGAATCTCTCATATTTTCTCTTCAGTAGTAGTATTAGATGCTATACTCTCAACATGTATTTGTTCTATTACAGGATTTTCTTGAAGAGATATAGAATATTGTTTAGATTTAATTGAACAAGATGCTCCTTTCTGGAATACTTTTATTTCTTTGATGATTTTCTTAGGATCAAATACTCGGTCAGCTTGTGGCTTCTGAGGATTTCTCCGAGTATGTCTCACAAACTGAGCCAAAACTATGAAGTGGAGTCACCAAGAGGTTTGTCCTCTAGTAGAGTTGCTAGATAGATGATTACAATCGCAAAAGTGCCCAGACTTTGTCTATCATCAAAACTGGATCTGTGTCGTCTCCCAGGGAAGCTCAGCTTCAGTTTCCTCTCCCCAGCAACGATGCTAATTATGTTATCACTCCAAGAAACTCTCCTAGGTTGCAACTCAGAGATGCCTTGTAACATATCATCTTCAATATTGTTCTCGAAACTATTGGAATGGATGAAGGTCTGGATCAAGTCAGATAACCATTTTAGCTCTGTTTTTACTCAAGACATGCATGAGCACGCTCAACTTTACAAAGCTTTAGACCACTAATGCTCAATAGTTTGTAGATTCAATGGATAGATGGAGAATACCGACTGTACCAATAGATGCACATATAAACACATATGAATGGCCAGCTACAGGAAGTAAATGAAGCTTGCAAATCTAATTTATCAATGCAGAGATAAGATGACAATTATTTGGCATTAGACATAGAAGAAACATGAAAAACCTATTCAAGTGCAAGTTTAGAACATAGGAGAAAATGGGAATTGAACATATAACACCAAAATAAGCTTATATTGCTAGAATAAAGATGAGAAGCTTGAGTAGCAAAGTATCCACAGTCTCTAGAAGTTGAACCCTTGTTACTCTGATTTTCACATATTTATAGGCCCTTTTACAATGTTCTCGAGCCTTCTGAGGCTCGATAAGTCTTAATATATTCCCTTTGTCTTTAATGACTTAATTCCCTAACTAGGTAGGCATGGGCTTGGAGGTTTATTCTCTAACAAAAGAGTAACCTCATTATGGTACTTTGCTACGCTGGAAGGGAGCTCGTTCATGCCAGAGATTCCCCCCGATCGCTTTTTTTGGTTTTGGTTGTGTTGCACTGTTGATGCTCCATGATCGCTTATATTTCGGGCTGCATTGTGTTGTGGCCCTTTTTTTCACTTTTCGGCCTCTGTCTCTCGGCAACTAATCCCCGGCCTCTGTTTTGTGATGGAATGGGTCTCCGGGCCTTTGTAATCCCTTTAAATACTAACAATGATTGTTTTCTAGTTTATACAGAAAACGTTGCAACACTATAGACTCCTGCCAAGCTCTGTTTATTTCGAACTTAAAAGTCCTTGAACTCTATCCATTCCTCTATTAGGTCCATACTTATCGCTATCACAAATTGCAAGTGGCTTGTTCCCTTTCTTCCCCTTTGTATTTTAGAAATACGTAAAAAACTGTAAAAATGGCTTTTCTGCAGACCTCAAATATTACGAAATAATATTTAGAGTACCGTCAGGTCAGGTTCATCGGGTCGCACACATATATGTGTAAAGGCCCCACTCCATGGTGTTTCTCCGATGCGATATAGCAACACGATCTAATCGTAATCGCATATCGCTCATGCCTCGGGCCATTGATAGCGCTCTTCACTAATCTCTGATAGTGATCCTGCGATGCAATGTGGGTCATCGATCTGCATGCTTGATCGACTGTCCACGTTGCATCACTGATCTTTGTCGCAAGTTCCATACAGTCCAAGCCGATATCCGCCGATTGTGACCCGCCGATCAGATCTAGACCGTTGATCAACCACATATGACGGCTGTTGTGTGTATCAATGTTTATGCCTCTGATACTTGGTTTTTCATTGTTTTCTCTGGTTTTATGCCTCCCGATAGTGCTTTTCCGCCATTCTGAGGGCTCTTGGCATGTGATTGTTTTGATCTTTGAATTATCCTTAAACAAATTTTGAAGACTTCGAGAGTGTTTTGGATTCATTTTTGGGCCATTTGCCAACAAGGCTAACAATCCTCACAATGTTCTCGACAATGCCTCCTCACACTTGTATATATTCATTAACAAAAGAAACAAATACCAATTTGGCAAAATAAATTAAATAACAAAAATATTTTCACACTTGTCTTTGTTACAAAAGTTATTCCCAAAATGTCTTTGATACCAAGAAAGAAATCATAACTTCTCACACACACACACAAAATTCGTTTTTCTATTAGGTTTCACACTAGAATACATCACACTAATATAGTGCATATGAGATCCAATAGATTGTAAGCTAGGAGATTTTTTGTGGAGAAAATATCTCAACAACCTAATCCAATCAACATATCGAATCTTCTTGTATACTATTGTAACCATTAGTTTTAATTTCAATTCACAAAAGTGACATGACAAACATTTTATATCTATATATATATATATATATGTATTCCTCATATGGAATATATAGCATTGTACTTGTCAAATATATATACATAAATATATAAGAATTATATATACTCCTTATATAAATCCTTTTGCCTAAAATATTGCAGTTTTTGCAATCTCTCTAATTAATCTAATCACTTAGCATCCTAAATCTAGTTTGTACTTCTCAAACTAGGATATATTAATATCACCCAAATTGAATATATATGAATCTAAAATCACTTGTGAACCACAAGCCAACAAAACATTGTCCCTTTGCACATACTCCATATTGAGCACTCTCGCAAATCTCCCCTTTCTATTTTGTGAGATAATAAAATTTTCACTTTTAATGGCCTCAAAATTTTCATCTTCAATCAAAGAAGCTTGCAACTAGGATTTACACTTTGGACATGCAGTCTATAAAGAGACATCTATAGGAATGTCTTTATACTTTATGATCTTTGTAGTCAACCCTTCTGGACAAAAATGGAGGTAGAACCCTCCCATCAATTTTTGTTAAAATAAAAATTGATAAAAATTTAATAAAATTATAAATTTAATTTATAAACTTTGAGCATTAAAATAGAAATTAATAAAAAATTATTAGAATTATAAATTTAATTTATAAACTTTCAACCATTTAAATGTTTTTTAAACTATTTAAAACAACTTTTGTAAAAAAAAATTGTTTGGCAAACTGGGAAAATATCCAAAAGGTAAAATAAATAGTTAAACAAAGCCGTCAAATTAACGCCTTCAATTTCGAGGTAATACTGAAGAGAAATGTGATAATAGTGTTTTTTTTAAGGGTTTTATGGTCAATGATAGAGGATTGTCAAAGGCAGTGGTCAATGGCTGAAGATTTAGAAAATTTAGCCGGTAATGGATCAATCTGCTCTCAACTGGTAGAGTCTCTGCTGGCACGGTTGCCCCTGATTGTGTTTTTCGTTTTTGTAGCGTCTACAAGTGTTGGAAGGATGCTTTGTCATGCAAGCATATCGGTCGTCTTGTGGCCGAATCAGGCGGTGGGCAACCGTGCCTTATTTTGTGTATGCCCAACACTCTGATAATTGGATAACTATTTCTATTAGAGAATGAAGTAATTGGATAACTATTTCTATTAGAGAATGAATGCATAAGAAGGAAAAAAACTTGATGTATATATTAAATGAGGGATTCACCAATAATTTACAAGATTTTATAATTAACTCAATGATTCACTATTGTTTTAGAAGATTTTACAATTCATTGAAAGAACCACAAATATTTTACAACATTTTATATTTTAATAAAATATTCCCAAAAAATGATGTATACTAGACGATGACCTTTGGTTACTATTAGAAAGGAAAAGAAGAAATCACATGAAGATAAGGAACATAGGAATAGAAGAGAAACAATTCCTTTTGGCCATGGAGAAATTAGCCTTGGAAAACCTTTACAAACTCCCATGACAAGGGTTCATCACACCTCTTGCCTAATTTGTGTATTCTCTTCTTCAAATAAAATGATAGTAATAATAAATTATATACAATCATTATGCAGAAACAAAATATATAGAGTTGACACGAATATCTAATGTGTACTGCTAGAATATAAATAGACAAATATGATAGTATTATAAACGATGGAATCACTTCATTACAGGTAGTAACAAGTAAATAAATTGTATGAATTGTTCTTATGAATAAAAAAAAATATTTACATTGTATTATTTTCTCATAATTAAATATTGTCATTAATAATGAGAGGGTAAATAAAAGCCCTAGTCTCCTTTCCATTTTCTAACTTTTCATACTAATAATGATTGTCATATCTAATAGATGAGGCTGCTGCATTTGCTTTACATCCCAATACCTCGAGCATGCTATCCTTTCCCTCTTGATTTTTTTTCTTAATTTTTAACTGTAATAATTTTTTGTTTGGAAAATCCGCAAAATTTGGTGTTATGATTTAAAAATTACACTTCCGTTATTATAATTTTATATCTAATGGTTGGGGAAAAATAATCTTTAATTAAAAATAAAGTTTAATTTTTAATTTGTGGCAGCCATGTCTTCAAGTATACATTTTACTACAAAATATTTCAGTCGTAAATTACTCTTTGGAATTCATTTATAGTCTTCATTAATGCAGATAAAAGTTTAGGGGAGTTTTTTTTTTAGAGTTGAAATTCGAGGGTCCAAAACATTGGGGGTTGATTTTTTTATTGAAATGGTGATTAAGGATGATTATCCCCAATATTAAGTTAAAATGTTTATATTTTATACCATTATCTCCCCATAAAAGAAAAATAAAATTCATAGAAGCAAGAGTTCCCATCCCTATAGAATGACCAATCACTCAATGAACCTTTATGTTTACAATCCATAATTTTTGTAAGTGATTTTACTTAATTTCTCAAAAAAGGTTGTTATTTAAACTAATTTCCTTGGACATCATAAAAATGGAACTATTTTTCAATCTCCCATAGAATTTAATTTTCTCCAATGTATTCCCTTCTAGTTTTGTAGAATACGAATAAACATTGAGTTGGGTGTGATTTCTCTCAACATCTTTTGATACAATTTATTTAAATTTTACATTTTTTTAATTACTTATTTATATTGCAATTTTTCATATATATTATTTGTTATATTGTGACGTATATATTGATAGATGAGCTATTGCTACAAAGAATGAATAAATATGTATTATAAATAAAGAGAATGAAATGATATGCAATTTTGATCTTTTTTTAAGTTTTCTGAGGAGGAAAGGGAGGTGGAGGTGGAGGTGGTGGAGGAGGATGAGGAGGAGACGAAGGAGGTTAAGGAGGAGGAGGAGGTGGATGGGGTGGAGGAGGAGGCAAAGGAGGTTGAGGAGGAGGTGGAGGAGGAGGAGGAGGAGGCTAAGGAGGTTGAGGAGGAGGTGGTGGAGGTGGAGGTGGAGGAGGAGGGGATGGTGTTGGTGGAGGAGGTGACAGAGGTTGACATGGTGTTGGTTGAGGAGGTGACAGAGGTTGACATGGTGTAGGAGATGGTGAAGGTGGTGGAGGAGGAGGAGGTACTTGAGGTGGTGGAGGTAGAGGAGGAGAAGGAGGAGGAGGAGGCAGATGTCGAAGTATTGGAGGGGGCGGAGGAGGAGGCAAATGTTGAAGTGAAGGAGGAGGAGGAGGAGGGAGGCGATGTGAGTGTGGGGGGGGGGTGTTGAGTGATGGGTGGAGGGAGGAGGGGCGAGGTGAGGATCGGGTTGGAGTAGTGGAGGAGCAGGTGGAGGTGGGTATGGTGGTGGAGGTGGAGGAGGAGGTGGTGGTGGTGGAGGAGGAGGAAGAGGTGGACGTGGACGTGGAGGTGGTGGAAGAGGTGGAGGTAGAGGTAGAGGTGGAGGTAGAGGTGGAGTTGGAGGAAGAACAAGAGGATGTGGAGGAGGATGAGGTGGAGGTGGAGGAATAGGAGGAGGTGGTGATGGAGGAGGAGAGGTGGTGGAGATGGATATGGAGGAGGAGGAGGAGGTGGTGGTGGAGGAGGTAGTGGAGGAGGTGGTGGTGGAGGTGGAGGAGATGGTGGAGGAGGAGGTGGAGTGTGAGTTGGAGTTTGATGAGGTGGTCGAGGAAGAGGAGGAGGTGGTGGTGCTAGTTGTTGAGGAGGATGTGGAGATGGATATGGAGGATGTGGAGAAGGAGGAGGTGGATGTGGAGGAGGAGGAGGTGTAGGTCGAGGAGGAGGATGGGGAGGATGAGGTGGAGTATGAAGAGGAGACAAAGGTGGTGGAGGAGGTGGAGCTGGAGTTGGAGGAAGATGTGGTGGAGGAGGTAGTGAAGGAAGAGGTGCGGTTGGAACCTTAAATCTCAAACCCTAAACTCTAAAACCTAAAATCATTTAATAAAGTCTTATAAACCCTAAACCCTAACCTATAAACCCAAAACCATAAACCCTAAATAATAAAACCTAAATCCTAAACCTTTAAACCTAACCCCAAACTGTGAACACTAATCCCTAAAACCTAAGCATTTTATAACATTTTAAAAAGTGTTTTTTAATTTTTATTTAAGTGTTTATTAAAATAATTTACTAAATTGCTATAAAACCTAACCCTAAACTCTAAACCACAAACCCTAAACCCTAAAACCTAAACTTTAAACCTAAAACCCTAAACCCCAAACTCTAAACACTAAACCCTAAACCCTAACCCATAAATGCTAAATCCTAATAATTTTATAACATTTAAAAAAAAAAAAATTGACTTCTATTTAAGTGTTTATTAAAATCATTTATTAAAGTGTTATAAACCCTAACCCCTAAACTCTAAACACGAGACAACAAACCATAAACCCTAAACCCTAAACCATAAACCCTAAGCCTTTTATAGAATTTCAAACACCATTTTGTAACTTTTACTTAAGTGTTTATTAAAAAAATTTATTAAAGTGTTATAAACCCTAAACCCTAAATGCTAAACCCAAAACCCTATACCTTATACCCTAAAACCTGAATCCTAAGCATTTCACAACATTTTAAAAAGTGTTTTGTAACATTTTTACATGTTTATTAAAAGAATTTACGAAAGCGTTAAAAACTTTAAACCCTAATCCCTAAAATATAAACCCTAATTAATTTATAACATTTTAAAGAGTGTTTTGTAACATTTATTTAAGTGTATATTAAAAGAATTTGCTAATGTGTTATAATCCCTAAACCCTAAACTCTAAAGCCTAAGAATTTTATAACATTTTAAAAACTATTTGTAACTTTTTCTTAAGTTCTTATTAAAAGAATTTACTTAAATGTTATAAACCATATATCCTAAACCCTAAACCCCAAACACTAATCCCTAAACCATAAAACCTAAGAATTTTATGAGTATGTAAAATAAGAGAAGAGCATACCTAGGTATGTTAGTTTATGAGGGAGAAAATTGTGGTACATGAGATACCCCAACCTTTGCTTTTCCACCCTTCTTCATAAACCGTTTTCCTTTTATTTTCTTCATAACTCCTCAAGGCTCCATGGGATGAATGTATTATGTGTCATATGTAGTAGCAGATACCCCCTTAAACTAGGATGCTTTATCCCTACACCCTAATCCATAAACCCTAAACCCTAAACCCTAAACCCTAAACCATAAATCTAAACTGCAAATCCTAAACACTAAACCCTAAGCACTTTATAACATTTTAAAATGTGTTTGGTATCTTTTATTTAAGTGATTGTTAAAACAATTACTAAGGTGTTATAAACCTAAAACCATGAACCCTAAACCCTAAACCTAAAATCTTAAAACTTAAACCCTAAGGGGTTTATAAAGTGTTATAAACCCTAAAATGTAAACCCTAATCCCTGAAGCCTAAAACGCAAACTCTTACTCTAAACCCTAGACCTTAAACCCCAAACCCTAAATCCTAAACCCTAAACATTTTATCACAATTTTAAAAATGTTTTATAACTTTTATTTAAGTGTTTACTAAAAACATTACTAAAGTACTATAAATGCTAAACCCTAAACTCTAAACAATAAACCCCTAACCCTAAACCATAACTTGTAAACCCTAAACCCTAAGTATTTTATAACATTTTAAAAAGTGTTTTGTAAATTTTATTTAAATGTTTATTAAAAGCATTTACTTAAGAGTTTTAATCCCTAAACCCTAGACTTAAAACCCTACACCCTAAACCTTAAAACCTGAACCGTAAACCCTCAACATTTTATAGCATTTTAAAAATGGTTTTGTAACTTTTATTTAAGTGTTTATTAAAAGAATTTACTAAAGTGTTATAAACCATAAACCTAAACCCTAATCGTTTTATAACATTTTAAAAGGTTTTTCGTAACTTTTATTTAAGTGTTTATTAAAAGAATTTACTATAGCGTTATAAACCTTAAAACCTAAACCTTCAACCCTACAACCTAAACCACAAAACCCTAAACCCTTATCATTTTATAAACCTTAAACACTCTACCATAAACCTAGAACCTTAAATCCTAGACCCCAAATCCTACACCCTAAACCCCAAACCCTAAAACCTAAACCCCAAATTCTAAGCATTTTATAACATTTTAAAAATGGTTTTGTAAATTTTATTTTAAGTGTTTATTAAAAGCTTTTACGAAAGTGTTACAACCCTAAATTCAAAACCCTAATCCCAAAACCCCAAACAATAAACCTCAAACCCTTAACTGTAAACCATAAACACTAAGCATTTTATAGCATTCTAAAAATGAGTCCGTAACTTTTATTTAAGTGTTTATTAAAGGAATTTACTCAAGTTTTATAAACCGTAAAAACTAAACTCTAAACACGAATCTTGAAACACTAAAACTTAATCCCTAAATCGTAAGCATTTTATAACATTTTAAAAATAGTTTTGTAGCTTTTATTTAAGTGTTTATTAAAATAATTTACCAAGGTGTTATAAACCGTAAAACCTAAACCCTAAACATTACACCAGAAACCCAAAACCCTAAACCCTAAGGATTTTATAACAGTTTAAAAAGTGTTTTTGAATTTTATTCAAGTATTTATTAAAAGTGTTTACTAAGGTCTTATAAACCATAAACCCTAAATCCCAAAGGCCAAACTATAAACACTAAACCCTAAGCATTTAATACCATTTTAAAAAGAATTTTGTTACTTTTATTTAAGCCTTGATTAAAACCATTTACTAAAGTCTTATAAACCATAATCCCTAAATGCTAAACCACCCAAAACTCTAAACCCCAAACCCTAAATGCTAAACCCTAAACCTTAATAATTTTATAACATATTAAAATCATTTTTTAATTTTTATTACAATGTTTATTAAAATAATTTACTAAAGTACCCGGATGCAGGTGCCACCTTGCCTGATGGAGGCCATGTGCCTGCCACGAGGAGTGCTCAGCCAGATGACGACTCAGAGCAGAGAAATGAACAACATTAAAACAACATTGAATGGCATTCAATGCCATTTACTCCAAGAGCCATTCCGAGGAATTTACAAGAGGATAGGCAAAATGCTCAGGCGAGGTGTGTTGGAGAAGGAATGCCTGTCGGAACAGGCACGAAGAAATAAACCAATTCGGCAAGAGATGGGTTACCTGGAGAGGAAGACGGAGGGTGCCGGGGTGGGCAAGCTTGTGCGCAGACCCAGGTTCAGTGCAGGAAATAACTACTCAAGGCATCGAAGGCAGTGGAAGGCAGGGGTTAACTAGGTGAATTGTCACTTCCTAACATTGTCCATATCAGTAGCAATACAATCTCAATTCTGCAAGGCAAAGGCGAACAGGGCAACGCAGGAAGCTACGAGTAAGCTGCTACAAGCTCAGGAATATCAAAGGTTTGAGATGGCACCCCGGGAATGCGCCATATCTCGAAGAGGGAGGAATTATGGACAAAGGGGGCACTCTGGAGGCAGAGGCGCTCCTAGCCCGCAGCGTGTCTCCCCACTTGCGTATGCCTTGCCAGGCTCTCCTGGGTCTGAGGATTCGGGGAATGACATAAGTAACACGGTTCAGATAGTCAAATTCAAATACCATCGTCGAACTCATCGGCCTGTTGTCTCAGCGCTGATCACAGTGGTTTTTGCTGAAGAAGACGAAGAGGACGGAAGCGGGAGGGAGGCTTCCGAGTAACAGGAGCCCAGTTCGCACACCTCACCTCAGAGCAGGGGTAAGGAGGACAGCTCATACCTCCCTTCCTCTTAGAGCACGGGCATTCAATCGGTAGAGCAGGACGAGGTTCTTCGACAAATTGGTAGTATAATGGACATGGATATCACCAATTGGGCTCAGAATTCGGTAGAGCAGCCTCAGGCAACGGAAAACCCAATGAAGGGCAAGGAGCCAGCCTGCGTTTTTGGCTACAGACTCTATCCAAAGCTGCCTCCTAGAATACAGAGGATTGAGGACATACCGGAAGGCATGGAGGTGATCTGCGAGCCCGATCCAGAACGGGAAGTAGCAGAATGGGAGGCTGAGCAACGGGCGACAGAGGACAAAGCGGAAAGTTCCAAGAATGCACCGAATACTCCAGGCAAGGCAGGTAAGGCTTAAAACCCAGGATTGGGGATTTTGCCTTAGATTTTGCTCTGTTTTTGTTTCAAAAACCATGTTCAGGAGAAGCGCACTATGATCCTCCACCATGATGACGTGGTATGCGGCTAGCTACCTCTCTAGACACACAGGCACACATGCTCTGCCGTTTTTTATTACACTTCAAATTTTGATAAATCTCCGAGCTGTAATGTATTACTCTCTAGTCTGGAAATGTCTTTTTAGGGATAGCTCTCATGTAATTATCAAATACTGTTCGGAACAGTTTAAATGCTGCTATCTGGTTCCCCCTTATGTGTAGGACAGATTTTGTATGGAAAAACTTGACAGAGAGCTGTATAACTGCTCTTAGAGGCTTCGGCCTCTTGTAAATATTTTTTCTATTTTCTTAATATAAGTAGTTTAGCATTTTCCCAAAAAAAAATAAAATAAAATAAAATAAAAATAAAATAAAAATTTAATTTACTAATGTTATAAACATAAACATTAAAACCCTAACTTTAAACCCCAAACGAAACCCGAAACCCTAAGCATTTTAGAACATTTTAAAAAGTTCTTTTTAACTTTTATTCAGGAATTTATTAAAATTATTTAGTCAACCCTTATAAACCCTAAAACCTAAACCTTAAACCCTAAGAATTTTATAACATTTTAAAATGGTTTTTTTAACTTTTATTTAAGTGTTTATTAAAAGAATTTATAAACCATAAATCTTAAAAAATGAACCCTGAACCCTAAGCCCAAAACCCCAAACCCCAAACCCTAAATACTAATCAATTTATAACATTTTAAAAAGAGTTTTGTAGCTTTCATTTAATTATTTATTAAAAATATTTTCTAAAGTGTTATAAACCCTAAACCCTAAAGAATACACCCAAATCCCTAAGTATTTTATAACATTTTGAAAAGTGCTTTGTAACTTTTATTTAAATTTTTATTAAAATAATTTACTAAATTGTTATAAACCCCAGTACCTAAGCCTTGAACCCTAAACCTTAATTATTTCATAACATTTAAAAAAAAAAATTGTAGCTTTTCTTTAAGTGTTTATTAAAATAATTTACTAAAGCTTTATGAAACATAAACTCTAAGCCCCAAACACTTCACTTGAAACCCTAAAATCTAAACCCTATGTATTTTATAACATTTTAAGAAGATTTTTCTAAATTTTTCTAAGGTGTTTATTAAAAGAATTTAGTAAAGTGTTATAAACCCTAAAACCTAAACCCTAAGCATTTTACAACATTTTAAAAAGTGCTTTGTAACTTTAGTGTTATAAAAGCTTAATGATAAACCCCAAATCATAAAACCTAAAACCTAAACCCTAAACCAGAAAGCCTAAATCCCAAACCATAAACCCTAAATGGTATACCCTAAACACTAAGAAATTTATAAAATTTTAGAAAGCATTTTATAAATTTTATTTAAGTGTTTATTTAAAGAATTTACTAAAGTGTTATAAAACCTAAACCCTAAACCCCAAACCCCAAACCCTATATCCTAATGCTTAAAGCCTAAAGGATAAATAGTAAAATTGTTTACTAAGGTCCTGTAAACCCTAAACAATAAAGCCTAAAGATTGAAAGAATTTACTAAGGTATTATAAACCCTAAACACTAAAATCCAAAACCTAAAACCTAAACCCTAAGCCCTAACCCCCAAACCCTAAAAAGCCATAAACCCTAAATCCTAAAAACCCCAAAAAACCCCAAACCCTAAACCATAACAACTTTATAACATTTTAAATCCCAAAACCTAAACTCAAAGTATTTTATAACATTTTAAGAAGAGTTTGTAACTTTTTTTTAAAAGTCTTTATTTAAATAATTTACAAATGTTTATAAACGCTAAAGCCTAAGCATTTTATTACAATCTAGAAAGTGTTTTGTAACGTTTTAAAACCTTAAACCCTAAACATTTTATAACATTTTTAAGTGTTTTGTAACTTCTTTTAAGTGTTTATTAAACCCTAAACCCTAAACCTAAAATCTTAAAACTTAAACCCTAAGCATTTTATAAAGTGTTACAAACCCTAAACTGTAAACCCTAATCCCTAAATCCTAAACCGCAAACTCTTACTCTAAACCCTAGACCCTAAACCCTAAACCCTAAATCCTAAACCCTAAACCCTAAGCATTTTATAACAATGTTAAAATTTTTTTATAACTTTTATTTAAGTGTTTACTAAAAACATTACTAAAGTTCTATAAACGCTAAGCCCTAAAATCCAAGCAATAAACCCCTAACCCTAAACCAGAACCTGTAAACCTTAAACAATAAACCCCTAACCCTAAATCCTAGACCCTAAACCCTACACCCTAAATCCCAAACACTAAACCCTAAACCCCAAATGCTAAGCATTTTATAACATTTTAAAAATGGTTTTGTAAATTTTATTTAAGTGTTTATTAAAATATTTTACGAAAGTGTTACAAACCCTAAATTCAAAACCTTATACCCTAAACCCCAAACAATAAACCTCAAACCCTTGACTCTAAACCATAAACACTAAGCATTTTATATCATTCTAAAAAGTAGTCCGCAACCTTTATTAAAGTGTTTATTAAAAGCATTTACTCAAGTTTTATAAACCCTAAAACCTAAACTCTAAACACGAAGCCTAAAACCCTAAACCCTAAACCTTAAACCCTAAACCCTAAGCATTTTATAACATTTTAAAAATCATTTTGTAGCTTTTATTTAAGTGTTTATTAAAAGAATTTAGTAAAGTGTTATAAACCCTAAAACCTAACCCCTAAACACTAGACCAAAAACCGAAAATCAAAACCCAAATCCTTAAACCCTAAGGATTTTATAATAGTTTAAAAAACATTTTCGAAATTTTATTCAAGTATTTATTAAAAGTGTTATTGAGGTCTTATAAACCATAAATCCTAAATCCCAAAGGCCAAACTATAAACACTAAACCCTAAGCATTTTATACCATTTTAAAAAGAATTTTGTTACATTTATTTAAGCCTTGATTAAAACCATTTACTAAAGTCTTATAAACCATAATCCATAAATGTTAAACCACACTAAACCCTAAACCCCAAACCCTAAATGCTAAGCCATAAACACTAATAATTTTATAACATTTTAAAAATCATTTTTTATTTTCTATTACAATGTTCATTAAAATAATTTACTAAAGTGTTATAAACCATAAACATTAAACCCTAAACTCTAAACCTGAAACCTGAAACCCTAAACCTTAAATCCTAAACTAGGAGCATTTTAGAACATTTTAAAAAGTGTTTTTTTAATTTTTATTTAAGCATTTATTAAAATCATTTATTGAACCCTTATAAATCCTAAACCCCAAACATTAAACCT
>APFE031384583.1:0-14435 GCA_000404065.3 Pinus taeda | reverse complement strand
TAGTTACTATGTTGTGCTTTGGGTTCATTTTTGTTTAATCGTAATATTTCCTTTTATACCCTTTAGAACCCGACAACCTGACACCACTAGGTGCAACTATGATTTAAAAACAAGACCGCATAGCTAGCATTCCCTGACTTAATTTAAATATATTTAAATTAAAATAAAAAACAATAAAAACATACAGCTTTATGCCAATTAAAATTATAAAAATAACAAGATAATTCATGATTGCATTAGTGTTACACCAACAAATCTCAACTAATAACTAATGTCAAGCCCTTGTATGTCCAAACAAAGGTGTTTGAAAATAAATGTTTCATAAGCCAATATTTGTCTTCACCCTTATTTCCTAATATTTTATAATGTTTCATAAGCTAATACTTGTCTTCACCCTTGTTTCCTAACATTTTATATTGATGGGAAGGTTTGCAACCATTTTTTTTTACAAAGACTCGCTCGAAAATTCTATACTTTGGTTTGATTTTGAATTTTCTTTATCAAATGTGTGAAGCGTCTACGATATGTGGTCTAGATACATAAATTTATTACTGCATTAGGATAGGAGTTAGAAAGAATTCATTGCATGTCTCAGAAGTTCTGATCAGCCCCTCTCAAGCCGATGGGTGGAAAGATGGTAGACGGTCTTGCACAAAGCATTGTCTTATTTATTAAATCCCCATTGTAAAGAATTGATATATTAGTTTAGAAAAATTTCAAAATTATGGTAGGATTATGACAAAATCTTGTATAAAATTTTTAAAATCTAGGTTACATCTGTCAAACTTCGGGATTTTGGGTGCCCTAGGGGTTTTTGATAGTGCTGAATCCAGTTCCACCACAAAAAAAACAATTGAAACACTTCAACATTAGGGTTTTTTGAATTTTTTAAACCAGATTCTGGCAAAAAAAGCTATAGTCCAAGCGAATTTATGACCTCCTTAGACATCTTTAGTAAATGTATATGTCATTATTTAGAGGGTTTTATATCGAATAATGTGTATTTTTATATATGCAAAATTTTAAACACTATAGTTGTTGTTGCTTGCACAATAACGAGGGATTAAGGATAAAAATGAGACTTATTTTCGGGCTAAAAGCTAACCCAGAACAAAAATGGGATGAAATATGACATTTTTAGGTTCATAATTAAATTTGGCTTTCCACTAATGGAATGACCATTAAAAATGAGATGAAATATGATATTTTTGGGTTTATAATTAAATTTGTCTCTCCACTAATGGAATTGTTATTATTGTGTACTAGGAATGTTTCAAAACAAAAACTTTTAAATTACTCTGTAACATGGACATCAATTTGGACTATTATTAGATTATTTAAGTTAAATTTAGCCTAAGAAGATAATATTCATTTTTAAATCAGATGAAGTGTTTCTTAATAAAATTTAAACACATATATGGAATTTAAATTAGAATAATTAAAAAGTAATTGAAAATGGATTTAAATTATGCCTAATTTTTTTAGTTTTTAATAAGTTATTATAAAAAATTTTAGGAATTTTTAACGTAAATAATGAATGGATTTAAATTATGCCGAGCATTTTAAGAATTTTAATAAATTATTTTAAGAATTTTTAAAGAAGGTTAAGAGTATAAAATTTTTAATCATTCAAATGTAATATTAAATTTAGGATGAAAATGATTTTTTTTTATAGACAAAAGATTATAATATTAATTTTTATTGTTCAATGTTTAAATTAATTGTAATTTTTTTATTTTTTTTTTTGTAAGCTATGGGCGACTCTCCCATTACATGTCCATTAGTGTACCCCCTTCGGGGAGGGTAGCCTAAAGGATTTGACCAAACTTCCGGTTGGGTGAGACTTTATTTCCAACCCCATTGCCGCTTGAGGCTACCCATGTGGACACATTGTATTCTTTAATTTAAATTAAATTGTATTATTAATAAATTAAATTATTTTCTATGATTTTTGAGATTAAATTTAAATTAAATGAAAAAAAATCAATACTTGATTAGAAATTCAAAAGAGGAAAATATGAAGGTTAAAAAAAAATTATAAGTGTTTATATGGTTTCTTTCATAATGTTTGTTTGAGAGGTGTTTGCAAAATTTCTCTTAATATTATTACTGAAAAATTTTGCTTAATATCTGTTTTTTAATGAAAATTATTTTTTTTATAATTTTTGATAATATCAAAATTGTTTTTAACTTTAAAATTTATTTTTTGAATTAGATTTCTTCTTTATTTACTAATTTTGAAATAGAAATTATGAAAAAAAAATCTATACAAATAAATTATTTGCTAGAGGTCAAACTTAAATTAAAGTTTTTTAATACAATACCTATAAATTTAAAAAGGAAAAAAGAAAAATAAATACAATGCGGAAAATGCATTTTTTTCAAATTAAAAATTATAGTATAATTTAAATTTGTTTAAATAAAACAAACCAAAAAAATACACACAACTTGAATATCCCACATTCTATGTTGGTGAAAGTCGTGTGTTTAATTCTTGTTCTGTATTTTTCCAGTTTTGGTAAAAAGACTCGTGTCCAATTCCGAACTTGTAATGCATTTTTTTCGAGAAACCACACTAGCTTTCTGTCCAACCAATTTTTCGAGAAACCACTCACTAGCTTTCTGTCCTATTCCAAGGGACGAGTTTCCTTCTTCAGTTTCTTGAAAAAACCACCCATTCCATTCCTTCCCTGTTGCCTGTCAACGGTCATTTATCCAAAAAGGCAAGCAGCTGCATCGATTTAAGGAAATGGCCACTGGATTCCATGGTTCCATAATTTGTTCACACTGATTTTTAATGGATTTATTTTCTGGCATCGCCCTTTTTCTTACTTTCCTGCTCTGCTTCATGCTCTATCGTTTTTTTTCATGTTATTGTATCATTTTTCATGTTTCTTTCTTGTATTGTTCAGCTTCTTTTTTTTTTTTTTTTAACCCTTTCCTTTTTTACTATGATTAAATCGTTTATTTTTTGTTTTGGCTGGTGCACCACATTTTGTTTTTCCATATCTTATCTTCCTGATTTCATATACATGTTCATCCCGTGGCTGGACAAAAGCATAAGGTAGCTTGAAGTGCATTGAAATGAAAAAGTAATAGAAATTTGATGTCAATCCGTGTTTGACATGGAAATTGGATAGTTGTTTTGCAACCTCTTTTTATCAGGTAATTTTTTTTTCTTCAGGAAATCCGTTTAATTTATGAATTTAAGGCTGTATATATTTAGCTGTCGGTGGAATTTGGATTATGATTTTTTTAACATATTGAAATGTTTGTGTACCAGGCAATAACTTCTGTGCAAAATGTGATGCGCCTCAATATGAGGAGCAACAAAATGTGATGTGCCTCAATATGAGGAGCATGTTGCTGTGGATATGTAGAGTATGTTGCTATTGCAAAAAGGTACGGAACGCCCAATCGAACAAGGATTGTAATCAGTATCAGTTTAGTGGTAGATAGATGTCATTGGTGTACCATCGGAGAGAGGAAAGGTATAGTAAGTCCAATCGAACAAGGATTTCAGTCAGTATAAACCTTAACAACCATGCACTAATCTAACTATTCACTTAGTGCACATTGAATGCCCATGTATGGTATGGATGGCACAATTACATATTTAGGCCACTTCATGAATTTTCTTGCTGAGAGTTGTATCAATTCATTGTCTTAGTTCATGATCAATCAGTGTTAGACCAGAGCATACATAACACAACGGATTTATATTTAGAGACATAGATAGCAATAACAGAGAATAATTCAAAGAGACAGAAAAATGGAGAAACAACATTACTCAATCAAAACAACGAAATAAATAAAACAATCACTGGAGAACATATATCATTTTGCATTACATAATAGGCTTGGGCCTTGGCTTGCCTTCCTTGGCCAGAGAAATTACAAATTTATAGAGGCAGAAGAAGGATCTAGAATCCTGTATGTGATTCAGATGAATGATTTAGAAACTACTGGTGATGTAGGAGGATCTAGAATCCTGTAGCACTTGTTGGAGTCATGATTGCCGTTACACCAAAACCCGCAGGTGTTAGTAAACAGACACATCGCTAGAGTTAAACACATGCCACAAAACACACTGGGAGCGTTGACCTTCTACACCGCCATTAACGGGGAGCCAACAATCTCCCCCCAACGCAATCCCAGTGTGTTTCGAATTCGAGATCTCTGCCTCTGATACCACTCTTCATTTGTCATCAATGAGGGTTTCTTTGTTGTACTCTCAATCAGCAAATACTGATCCTCCATATGGTGATACCACTCTTCATTTGTCATCAATGAGGGTTTCTTTGTTGTGCCCTCAATCCGCAAATACTGATACTCCATCTGTGATTTCCATAGGGCAAAATAGCCCCTCTCAACTTCTCCATATCTGTAATTTTTGTCTCCATTTTCAATCAAATTCACGCCCCAAAACACAAAAGCTCCACTTAAAAATAAAATTTTAATTATTACTCTGTAAAATTTAGTAATAATGATCTTCCTTCTTTTCAAATACCCTTTTCAAAATTCCTGCTCCTTTTTAAAATATACTTTTCAAAATTCCAACATATAATTATATATGTTTCATAATAAATATAAAAATACACTAAGTGGCTTGCACCGTGGATATTCGAACCTAGCTCTCATACCAGTTATTAGTTGTTGAAATGCTCATAGCAACAATAATATTACTAATCAGCTTGCCTCTGTTAAAATCATTTTAGATGATGAAATTAAAGCTATTTTGCTAATGTGTTTAATGCGAGACTGGGAATATTTAATTGTAGCTATGAGCGCTTCAACAACTAATAATGACTATGTATGGTATGGCTGGCACACTTACATATTCATGTCACCTCATGAATTTTCTGGCATAGTTTTTTCCTGACAAGAAAGGTGTTGGATGTTGTATCCACTCCTGAGTGAAAGGATTGGCTTAGTGCATGGTCAATGCCCATGTATGGTATAGATGACACACTTACATATTCAAGCCACCTCATGAATTTTTAGGCATAGTTGTTTTCTGACAGGAAAGGCACCGATTGTTGTATCCACTCCTGAGTGGAAGGATTGAGGATGGTGGTACATCTGACAGCGGAGTGAAAGGATTGAGAACGACGGTACATCTATTAGAGTAAATACCATTAATGAACTGCCCATCTATTAGGTAAATACTCAATAATTAATGGATGGCAGTTCATTAATGGTATTTACTCTACCCATCTACCAGCTCGCCCCTCTTGTATTGCATTGTTGTAACCTGTAATCCCTACATTGCATTTCGGTTCAGGAGCGAGAAGTCCCTAGGAGCTACAGGGAGAAGATAAGAAAAGGGTGAGGAGCTAGAGCCTGAAGATGAGAAAGGGGTCGCCATCACAACTGAGATTGGAAACTAACACAGTCATAAGTTGGTTAGAAAAATCAATCCCTCAACTCTCTTAGTTTAAGAGATTGTAAAAAGCAACGTGCAGCTGTCCCCTTTGGGTAATGATTGTTAGTGCATAACAACAATTTCAGTAGGCCTTGAGGTGTTGGTTTCCCGAAAAAGCCCAAGTAGTATAGGACACAACAAAGAAAATATGAGAACACTGCACATTCATGCACACATCACAAATATCATGGTTTTAATATAGTTTTAATGCCATAGCTTAAACCAACAAATATCATTGTCACCCATGAATCTATTAAGGGATGACAGGGATTGAAAAATCCTACAGATTCTACTTTGAAATTTTACCTTTAGCGGTCATTGTGCATTGGTGCATAGTAGCATTGATAGAAGCATAACACCTGCAGTGCCCACACAATAAATAAAAAAATCTCCTAGTATTGTTACTAAACAACTTTCATAATATTTATTCTCTCGATTTTCATAGTATTTATTCATATATGCAGTGACTGGTGTAAATTTTTTTAGATTTGGCATGTATGTATTATTTAATGTTATGATGGGTGATATATAAGATGTTTTTAATTTGGGAATGGATTTTAAATTAGAATTGTTTTTAATACTGCATATGAAATACTGAATGTTTTGGACGTTGCTCCCTCTGAATAGTTGTAATACTGCATATGGAATACTGAATACTGAATTATTTTCTTGGAATACCGAATAGTCGTATGGGTGATATATCTTGGTCGTTGCTCCCTCCGCAACTGTTATATTAAAAACAAAGTTTTATTTTTAATAATCAGTTGCACCAAGTAATTTTGTATAGAAATTAATATCCGATAAATTAATTGGGTATATTTATAATGAAGTTGTGTTGATATAAATTAATATCTGATCTATATATATATATTAATGTTTTTTTTATATTAAATTTTTTTGTCGATGTATTTTCTTGCTCAACAAGATATGTACAAGAAATTTTGGAATTATAGTTTCTTTTTATCTAAATATATTATCTAAATGTATGATGAATTTATTTTAATAGTTTTATTTTTTAGTTTAAGGGTTGTTTTAGTGTAGTTTATTTTCATTTAAGTATTTTTTTATGATGGTTTTAACAACATCATTGCTTACATGTTCATTTATAAGAAATTTAGAAAATGGAGGAAAATAGACATAAATGAGAAGTAATTGTCAAGGGCACCAAGCAAGTGTTCACTTGTCTTGTTGGTGGTTGTGTTGGGATCGTGTTATTATGCACAATCTCCCACCAATTCCTCCATGTCAACAAGGTCGGGTAAGAGATGCAAATGTTAAATGGGTTGTCAAATAAAAAAGTGCAGTTAAAAGGAAAAATGCAAAAACACAATATGATTTAGATGCAAGGGCATGTTGTGCATGGCAACAAGAAAAAAAAGATTTGTCAATGAAGAAATTGTTTCAGATGTAAGTATTTATTAGTATTTATTTGCATATTTGTTTTAATAATATCAATTTATTGTTGTGGACTAAATTCATTGAAACTCATATTCACAATCAACTGCTACATTTGATCAACTCATTGATACTTCAATGTTAGTATATTTCGACACGTAAGAAATAATTAAGTATAACTTGGTCTAGTGTATAGTTAGGTAAAGTGTGTTTCTTTATATGTACTTTTTATAACTTATAATCCGACGTTCACAATATGTTCTAGACATGAAGTGATGTGATGGTTCATTCTTTCCTCGATATTATTGACACTTGATCCGTGATTTAACACCTAATTGCTCCATGATCTCTATTTAAAGAGCATGGATGGTCATTTGTTAGGTGACCGTTCATGAGAGAAGATTATGTAAATTTTCTTTCTTTTACATTAATAAATTGCTTGAAGTGGCTGTGTTGGCTCAGGCTGTGGATTGTTTCCTTCTTTGAGGGTTTTAACCACGTCAAGAATACTGGTGTAATGATATGTGATATGTTTGTGAGCAATTTCGTTTCGTGTTCTATCTGAGGAAGCTACGCTATAAGTTCCTACATGGTATCAAAGCTACTCGAGAGCCGTATGCATTGGTGATCCAAATCCGAAGTCAGTACAACTACATATGACTGTCGTTTCCTAGATCTATTATTTCTAACTTCTTTCGGGCTGAGAAGAATTCTCTATTGTGGTAGGAGCATCTGCTTCAGTGGGGAACCTCTTTAATTTCACGCGAAAAGGTTTCTGGTAGCCCTAGGTATGTCATTTTTAAGATCTGGAGGTATACAATCTTTATTTATAGTTATAGTTATTTATTTATCTGTTTATTTTGGTTTATATTTATCTATAATTGTTTTTATTTCCAGATCTATACCTTTCATTTCTACATATGTTCTTTGCCCCGCGACTCTGTGCAATCTGGGCAAACCAGAAACAGAAAGAAAGGAATTTTCTCATGCGTATGTTCTTTTCTACCATGCCTTAGTGTGATCTCGGAAAATAAAAAATATGGAGGGAAATATATAGTTTCTGGTGAAATCTAACTTTAAGCCACAAGACTTGGATATTTTTTCTTGTTCATTGGGTTTGTGTGGTTGTTTTTTGTTTTGTAGGCAAAAATGGCTTTTTCAAGCAAGCACGCACCCCAAAGCTTCAGTGAGGAAAAAAAAAAAAAAAACGCTTTTTCCTTTCCAACAATTACAAACATTTTAAACTAATTCAATTGGTCTAAAGTTACTTTATGAGAATAGAGGTCTTGGGTTCAAGTCTTTCTTTTTGTTGAGTCACTTTTTCAAAAAACACATGTAACTTATATTTTTGTTGAGTCACATTTTAAAAAAAAACATGTAACTTATGTTTTAAGGTTACTTTATGTAAAAGTGTTATCATCCATTATAAAAAGTGAGTCATTTATAATTCTAAAATCACTTTATCTTTTATTTAAGTTACAATTTAGTGGATAGTTCATAAAGCACCACTGTAAAAGTGACTTTCACTTATTTATAAAAGTGGGTCACAAAAACTAAATCTTTTTAAAAAGTGAGCTAACTAGACAAAGTTTGGAAATGAGAGATTTTTTTTTTTAATATAACATTATCATCAACTTCCAATCATTCATGTGGTTCGTTGGCATCTTCAACAACTTTTCTTCAAAAATTCATAACTTCTTTGTCCAGAAGCCGTTTTCAAAACTACTTTTTTTAATCAGCCTATTTTTTTTAGATATTTCCATTTGAACTGTTAGTTTTAACATATACAACTTCAATTCCTTTTAAAATGAAAATTCCATGCCTAGTTATTCTTGACAGCACCAACTACTTCGAATGGCTATCCTACATGGTGGATTTACTTAGAAGTAAAGGTCTTTATAGAATATCCTTAGGCAAAGAGTCTAAACCTCAAGATGAAGATAAGAAAACCAAATGGGAAAATAAGCAAGATCAAACACGTGGGTTGATAGGGATGTCTGTTTCTCCAGACCTTAGATTCTATATCACAGAAATTAATACCCCCGATGAAGCAATGAAAAGGCTCAGTAATGTTTTTGGAATTAAAAAAGAAATTAGAGTCCATTAAGTCAAAAATGAGTTGCTTACATTGGACCCCAATAATTTTTCTTCCATTGAAGATTTTTTGTCCAATTTCAAGACCCTTAGACTTCTTTTGGAAGGTGTTAAGGTTAAGAAAGAATATGGTAACCTTATCTATTCCATTCTTACTAAGTTAGGATCAACCTACCCTGTGTTTGTTTCCACCTTCCATTCTACTAGAGAAGCCTTTATTTCTCAAGGATAATCCTACAAGTCCCCCTCTTTTGATGCCTTTTCTGATTGTTTAATAAGAGATCAAGAAAAAATCTTACATCTTGGTCTTTTTAGTACTAGAAAATCTTATAAGAAAGCCTTAACAACCCAACAAAAACCAAGTTCAAACAATACTAAGAAGCAACATTCAAAAAAGAATGGCCCTAAACCAAACAAGGATCCTAAGCAATTTCAGTCTCACAATGAAAAACCAACTCAACAAAATGATAAGGCAACTAAAAACAAAGGGAAGAAGACTGATAGACATTGCAAATTTTGTAATAGTGATGGTCACTTAGAATCCAAATGCTTTAAAAAGATGGAAGCCTTGGAAACAACAATAAAGAAGCATAACATCCATTTGGAGTGCTCTTCAACTTCATCTTCATCTTCGAGAATAACACTTGCCTCTTGGTTTGGTTATGCACTAAATATATCTTCTTCTTCTCATTCTCATGAGTGGCTCACTTCTTATCACATGGCCAAAAACAATGCCATGTTTTCTTCTTTAAATGATTGTAACACCAAAAATATATATGTTGGTAATGATAGATCTTTTAGTGTTGTAGGGACTAGAACTATTTATCTAGACAATGGTAAATTTAATGATGTATTATGTGTTTCTACCTTATCTTGCAACTTTCTATCTGTATATCAGATAACTCATTCAGGTGAAGGTAAAACCATTGAATTTTCACCTCATGATGTTGTAATTAACGACCTAAGAGATCCTAGACAAATTTTATCTACTGGCATTGCTAATTGTTAGATGATCCAAAAATACAATTTTATCATAAGTTATAAAATTAGAATAAAATAATTATTAATTTAAGATATTAAATTAATAATTATTATTCTAGAATGATTAATTATTTAATGGAGACAATTAGAATTAGCATATTGTTGTAACTAGATATGACTCTCCAAATGTGTAGTATCTTAGGCTCTATTTTAGGAGATTAGTTAGCTAGTTGGTTTGAATAGCATTTATTGTAAATGGACACTTGTTATTTAATAAGTGATCCATAATTTGAGGTAGTTAGGACATGGAGCTTATAAATAGCTCATTGCAAGAGTGTTTGTTAAGTTAGGGTGTAAGCTCTTGCAAATCAATCATGTAATTATTTTTTCTGATTAATAAAAGTATGTGTCTGAGGACACTTCTGTTTCAATATGTGGTATCAGAGCCAAGTTAGCTGGTTAGCTGGTTTGTTATGAGAGGCGTGTGTTGTGAGCCATAGCGCCATTTGAGAGGACGACCTAAGGTGGAGGTCCGCACTGTGCCACCGTGGATTTATTGAGCGCTTTGATGAAAAGAAGCATGGTTGTGGCGATCCGCCCCTCAGATTTGCATCAGTTGGAACAATCTTGGTCCGACCTGCCGGATGTCGAAAGAGCTACAGGTGAAGTTGTCTGCCGCCGAGATTCGGTGTCTGAGAGGTGAAAGGTGAGTTACATATACCTTGATGCCCATATATTTTCATCTATTGAGTGACCGTGCCAGCGTCAACATTCCAACTTTGACAAAGACTCTTGTGCCTGGCGGATTCTTCAGACTTCTTTGATTCCTGTTTTCTCACACTTGACTTAAGTTTCTTACTGAACCTCCATTCGCAGCCCAATTATCACTTGATGCACACGTATCATGGGCACTTAATTTCCTAGTAAGTTTCGATAGCAAAGATGCATGTTTTTGGTAGCGCTCACGTCTCCATTTTGCAGCAAAACTATTCAGAACAACGTCCACATAACCACAACCTCCTTGAGCCATCATTCTGAGCACCTCAACGGATCTACAAGCCTATTTACCATTGTTTCAAGTGATCCGTCTGAAGGTTGAATAATATTATTGATTTTACCAACCTAGAAGCGTATTTGTGTGTTTCAACTTGGCCGAAACTTGATCACAATCCAGATGTCAGAGCCCGTGTGATAAAAAAAAAAATTAATCTCATTGTTTGATCATCAGCACTTGTGTACTGCTGGCTTGTTTCTTGTATTGAATGAAATCGGAAAGGGTTGAATATCTTAATAACTAGTGTGCCCTCATCCTCCCAGATTTGGGATTATCGACTTCTGTTTAATTACTAATTACAAGTCGATTTTTTTCTCCCTTCTTGCATCGATTTTTGTTTTCTTTGTCTGCCCCTGATTGGGCCATCGGATTAAAACTCCAGCAGTTTTGTAATTCAACGCTTCTCTGACTATACACATGAGGTCTGCCTGGTTGGCCAACATTTCGTATGCTTTGGCCAGATTGGCAAGCCCTCTACCAGTGTTTCTTGGGAGTTGCGCCAATGATGAAGCCTTCGTTTGAAATGGTTTAGATGGTGTCGATATTCCCGGACCATTGTTCTTCAAATCAATGTCAAATTGGTTGTTCTACTTTGCTCCATATATAGTCGGATTGATATTGAGAATCAAATGATTTTATTGAGCATCAAATCTGGAGAAGTTTGTGCAACCACTGAGATCTTCTTCATCTCTGTGGTCGAAAATCTCATCACATATTCTGTGGAATCATCTCCTGACAGATAAAAATTGCTCTAGAACCATCCAAGGACGAATTTGGCCACTCGGGTGCAAGGTTTGAGGTGGATTCAGATGAGGAATTTGTAATGGTGCTCATTGTCATGCGTTGTCTTTCCAGAATTCATGTCACCTAGCAATACACGGGGATGGGATTCTCCCCTCGCATCGGCGTTCATCAGATTGTGCATGCGCCATAAAAACTGCAAAAAAGTCCCTCGCAATAAGATTTCGCAAAGCATGTTTGCGTGGATTTCAGAGCTCAATAGAGTCCATCACGCTCGCGCTCAACAAAATCGTTGATCACTTCAATGATAATGCTCAGAGGTCGTGGATGGTTACGTTCTCTCTCACTTTTTCTCTCCAACTAATAACATGCATAAAGCTTATGGTGTATGGTGCATATACTTTTACATGCACAAACGATAAATCTTTTTTGAAGTGCCTTCATAAATCATTTTAAAAGAAACGTTACATCACTTTAGAGTGTCTTGGTAATGTTCATAATTTAATGGGATGTATGTAAAAGCATTTTAAAAAAGGGATAAGAAAATAATGCTTTTGGAGGAATAAGGTGCATTAGAAAAGTATTTTTTTTAAAGGGATTGTATTTTTTAAAGTGATTGTATGGAGCAATAAGGTGAATTTTGTTTTGTAATATTTTGGAGTCATAAGTGTTTTGTAATTTTGGAGAGATAAGGAGTATATTTTGAAATTTTTGGAGTAATAAGGTGCATAGTATTTGATGTGATTTGTAACTCAAAGTCTTGTCTTACTTTGAGAAAGATTGTGTCACTCTCCATTCAGATTTTGACATCAAATTGTTTCAAAGGGTTGTCAACTTGGCATTATCATTGCTTCAAATGTACTCCAGTGATTAATAAAGAAATCATTTTTGTGTTGATGTGTCCTAGATCCGCCCGAAATTGAATAAGGGGATCTTAGGTACACGAAGAGTGTGTTGATGATGGTGCATACTTAATTGTTGTTGTTTTTTATTTGTGTCTAGTTTTGACACATACATGATCGCACATAAAGTACAATACAAGTAAGCACAACACATGTAATGAAATAGATTCAAGGAAAGATAATCAAGATCACACATACAACAAATAATCAAAGTTTTCAACAACGATGTTCTACTTCAACAAGGAAATTCAATCAAGTTAATGAATTTGTAAACTTTAGTATTTCAAAGCAAAGTCTACATCAACATTCTTGCAAACAAATTTAAGAACTTGGTAATCAAACTCAAATCACATTGAATTGTAAGGGTGCATTCTCGGTTGAAACCGACACCCAAGTCTTGAATTGAGTCAATTGAATTCATTGTAGTGAATCATTGAAATCATTGTAAGCTTTTTTGGGTGCATTTTCGACAGTGTTCGACACCCTTTCTTTAAAGCAAAATCAAGTGAATGCATGAATTTTAACAAGCAACAAGTTTACATCTCCTGCAAGCGAGCGAGATTATTCATTCAACCACATTGCCTTAATTAAGTGCAAAAATAAACACATCAAGCGAGCCAGGGTGAAGTTTATTGCAGTAATCATCAAACAAGTAAAATCAATCAAGTTGAAATCGACATCAAGCGAGCGTGGCTATTCCTTCAAGTGAATGTGAATACATCAAGAAAGTCAAGTGAGCGCTTAAACAAACGCGATCGTCATCAAGCGAGCGTGAATTCCAGAGTTTAAGCGAGAAAATTTTACAACTCTAGCAAGTGCAATCAACAACACATCAAGCGAGCGTGCCATTCAAGTCACATTCAAGCGAGCCTGTCCTTCAAGTGCAACAGTTCAAAGCACGACATCTCCTACAAGAGAGCCTGATTTCAAGTAAGCAAGTTCAAATGGCACATCATATTCAGTTGTTAAACATTCTTCACAGTTTGATCATATCGAGTGATGAAGACATGGTGCATGTCAGCAAAGAAACTCTTGTTGATATTTCATGGCATCTACAGCAAACGCATGAAACCATTGAGTTTCTTCAGCTTGAGTCCCAACTTCAAAGGAATGAATTGCAAGAAAAGAGTGATACTTTCAAGTCTTTGAACCATCCAGATGATAAGTCATTCATCCCAACAACTTCAAGTGTCGAAGTTGTTCATGATCAACTTCAAATTTCTTCCAAACCCATCATCAAGCCTTGGGAAGAAATTCACAATAACAAACATAGACGAGGCTTAGGATATGTCCCTGAGGACACCAACTTACATATCCCAGATTATTCCAAGCCCATTAAGTTCGTGAGTGCAGGATTTCTTGAACCACTCACCTCAGTAGGTTCTGAGAAAGTTGTCGACAAACAGAATTGCACGCAACCTGAAGTTGATGTGCAACGGAAATGTTCTCATTGTCATAGAACAGGCCATATAGAAGATCAGTGTTTTGATCTCCAACCTTGTTGCCATTGTGGCAAGCCCAATCATTCCTCAGCAAAATGTCGCAACCAACATAAATTAGGCAGATTGAAGATACATTATGCATGGATTGATCCTTGGGAATGGTCATCCACAGTCAAACGGTTGTCTCAGTTCTACAACCGACTACATTCACACATAGTGTAGCAAGCAGTGAATCGATGATGGTACTCTCATGCAATTGAATGAGGGAGTACGACAGTGAAAATCTCCTACACTTGAAGGGGGGGAGTTCAAATATATTTTGGAGAAGATTGTCTCTCCTTTCAGCTGACAAAGGGGGGAAAATGTCAATGAAATTGACAAGTGGTTGTCAGACTGAAAGT